>NIUQ01001899.1:0-26046 GCA_002796945.1 Plectus sambesii
AATTTGATTGCACTGCAAGTAACGAAAAAACTGTGAGAAAGAGAGAGACGTACAAATGGGTATACGTTTTGGAGAAGGCGAATTTGTGTTTTCAGTTTTGTTCACCTAATCTTTTTATCTATGTCTCCCCCAGAATTGGGTACTGGGTGGAGCTGGGTGTGTGTGTGTGTGTTAGCAACTACCAAAGTTGCAGGGCGACCAGAAATGTTCAAGGTTCGACTCAGTAGCTTCTAAATACCCAACTCGACAGTATCCTAATTCAATGAGCATCAATCGCGCGTGAAGCGTACTGCACTCAAAGAATGGCATATTACCGGTGGCGCACATTTCAAAGGGTGTCCATAAATGACTCAATTTGTTCGCATCCATGGTTCTTTTGGTTTCGAACATTTTTGCAGTACATATCTGATACGGCTACCTTTTACTCTTCTGTTGGACTGATACTTTGTTTGTAGTAATGAACGTGATGAGTCGAGTTGACGGTTGGCGTTGATTTTGTTGGCTTCTGATGTATGTACTTTACTTTTTGCTCTATCACATTGCTTATGGACGACTACATTGCACTTCTCTAATTCTAAAAATTGTTTTCACAAAAACATTTTAAACATCTACTTACGGTCTACAAGGTGACATACGCGGTTTTTTCTGACAAACTTTGACGTTCAGCGTCATTCGTTGTTTTCCTCTATTTTCGGGTGATTGTGCAGCGAATGGAGTTTCTTCTTTTTGGTTGGACTATAAAAATTTTGGAAAGAGGGAAAGTTTTTCGCGCACTTGGCGGCATTTTAGTTTTGTGCTCAGTCGCGTAGAGTATGCAGTGTCATCTCGAATATCGGCTTCAGCCCTGAAAGGTTGAATGTAAAACTCCCAAATCTGCGCGGCAGAGCGCATTTATTTGCTTTGAGCCCCATCAGCAGCCTTACGCTCTTAAAGTCAGTTGAGACAGCGATACTTAATATGAATATTCCCACGTTTTTTGTAAGAGCATTGCGCGCGTGTAACAGGATGGAGAAATGCAACAAGTAAATTTTCATCATGGCGTGTATTTGCTCGCAAAATATTTTCTCATACGAGAAAAACATTTGCGCGCGCTGTGTGGTCGTCCAACCGCATCGTTGGCGGCCAGCTTTGAATATTCGTTTGTTGGCGAGCGCGACGTGACGCCGAAGAGAAACGAGTTTAGGACTGCTGAGATCGGCCAAAAGACCTTCGTCTCGGCGGGGCATCTTGGGTCGCGGGCGTTTTTCTGCCGAACAACAACGTCAGCCAAAGCCGATCAATCACCGGACGAGTTTCAAGGCCGCCCTACGCGGTCTACGTAGATTTCTAAGCGAGCGTGACAGGCGATCTCACCTGGCGATAGCCCCGCCTTCGTCTTCTGATCGGAAAGGCCTCTTTCGATTGTGCTGTCTTTCTGGTGAAGGCAAAGGGACGAACTGTCATTCAAAACTATAATGTAACGCAACGCCTGTTAAGATGCCCGTGTTCATAAAAGTGTTGCAATTAAAGCGGTATAATTGCATTTTGCTGGAGGTGCGATGATTGGTTATTACATAGGCGTTAAGATTTTTACCATACTTATCACACCTGATCAGTTGCCACATTTCCAACAATTGTAATTACAATGTCTTTACCTCTATAAACTAGCATGTGGGACCTTTTTCCCCTGTCCCCTTCTCTCATAACGCCAAAAGCAATCGGTAATTGTAAGCTTCAAATTTTATTATTGCGGAATTTTATTATTGCGAAACTTTATTATTGCGAAACTTAAATTTTATTATTGCGAAACGTAACAAAGTCGTTGACCCTTTTCGAGCGTAACATCCGTGTGGCGTTCATTATCAGAGGATAGGGTTGGTTTGTCAAGCGTTGGCAGAGAACTCAGATTTTATCTCTTGCATTCCTCTCTGCCTTCAGACAAAGAGTCCTCTGCCTGCTCTCTATCTTTGGCGTTTCACACTGCTAATTTATGAGGTGCGCGCCCTTTTTCACATTCCTTCCTGTAATGGTAGAGTTTTCCGGAGTCAGTATAGTTGCAACTGATTGTCGGGCAGTGCCTTTCTATTGTTAAAATAAATGCAGTTTTCACCGTGCAGACGATGAGCTTGACTATCGCTGACAGGACCGTTATGGAAACGAGTTTTTAAAAGCCACCTACAATTATATTGAAGTGAGGATTTGCGTATTGAAGAGATTTATTGACATGAAAGAAATTGAGCGATGGTTCAACCGAGATCGACTGAAAAGAGGGCGAATAGACCGCCCAGGCCGATACTGGCGGATTGATCTGATTGTAACAGAACTCAAAGAGATAACTTGAAATCGATCAACGAGTAACATAATCGCGTCATATAATGAGAACCGGAATCACGCCACGCCACTTTCGTTCTTTGCGTTTTGCGTCCGCGTAGAATGCGACTGTAGCCTAAGGTAGGGGAGAGAGAAGTTGACCATGAATCAAAATACGCTGCATTCTCTCTTTGTTTCATATTTCTTGCTTATCGTGATATCTTTCCGACAGTATGAGCCCCAAGGCAGAGATACTTTGCTGAAATATTCTCGCTCGCTGCCAGGTACTTCAATAAACTCAAGGGCTCGTTTAAATTAACTGCTGTTCTTCGGGTCCTAAATTTCTAATTAGATGAAAACACATTTATCCCTTGTGATATCAGTTGCTTTTGATCAGGGGCGAAGCTGAAGGGGCGGAGAGAAAAATCTAATCGGTTTTTGTAGGATGATCATGTATTTCTTCGAAACTCTAAGAATTTTCCCTTCGTGCGATTTCCGCACGTCCTACTTCCCCAACTCGTCGATTCTAGCTACACGCCTTTTCTAGACTTATGTTTTTCCATAAAGACTATGTTATGCTTGTGTGCCGCGCAACATGTGAAACATGTCAAGCAGAACATCGCACCGCGGCAACTCGCTATCTCAGCATTCATCACGTATTGTTACAAGTTTTCCTTAGATATGTACCAATTTATCAAACAACGGCCATGTTTGTGAACAACATTGCGTTGACCAAATTGGGTCGTGCCGCTCAAAACATTCCGCGCGTGTGAAAATATTTTTGTCGTCTTGCCATCTACAGAGTGGAACTATCGATCTTATTGATATTTTCGTTCTAAACTGCATGATTGACGTCGTCTACAGCATATGCATAAAAAGCAATAATATTTACGATAAGGAACGTGTTTTTGCTCCTCTACTTGACACGAATAGGAATGTCATCCATTACATACAGTACTCAGTCTTCGAACATCGGAATGTAGACAACGCAGTGATATCAGCGCTCAGTATCAGCAATCCCTTTCACAAAATTGTTCAATGTTGAGAATTGAAAAACTGAGTCTCAGTTCCATTCTAGCATGATAACAGAATTATGACTATGCAGAATTGAAACTCAATTCCTCAAATCACAATTTTGAACATTTTACGAATGGTTTGCTATTCTGAATGCCGGAAGTTGACAATATTGAATACATTCAATTTTCTAAATTTTAGAAACGTTTCATTAAACTGAAACACCCTTTGCTTGAACAGCGCAGTCATAATTACAAATTAAAAGTTTTGCAGTGACACTTTCACATGTAGAAACTTAGTGATTCAAACGTAAAATATACAATAAAGCACAAATCATCAATAATTTGAATAGATTATATTAAAAACTTACAGATTAATGGGCAATCGAAGTCAAAAACTTATTTCTGTCTTGCTTCAGGTTATCGTGACTGCTGAAAGTTCAATCGACCCGAACAACAAAGTCAGCCGACCACTGCGAATTGAAATAGCCGATGCCGACGATAATGTTCCCGATTTCGGTCAGGACCAGGTAAAGAAAACAATTTGAATAGTTTTGTTGGCTTGGGAGAGTCGTCGGTGCTTGTAGTGGGGCAGATTAGACAATCCTCTACACTTTTTTGCACAGTTGCTCCGCCTTCCGATAATTCAAAGGCATAAAATATGATAACGATCATTCTTTTCAAAGTAATGAGTTGCAAAAAGCGGTCTGCCTACCTTTTCGGTTTTGAACGCCGCCTCCTTGTGGCTAGTTAAAGATCTTTTTTTAAAGTTTTGAACAGTTCAATCAACATTACAAAATAAACATTCTTTAAAGGTGCTCGACGAAAGAAGGCAAGCAATGTTCGATTGTTATAAGTAACGGGATACTTCCATATAATTTTAAGGCACCATAGTTCATGTTAAATCGCCTCCTAGTATTTCTGTAAAACCCTGATAAATACACACTACTAAGAATAAAATTTAATTAGTACTCAGAGCGAATTCAAACTTCCTTGGTGACTGCAGTCAAACCGATGTGAGACTGGTTTTTGTTTGGCTACCATTTGTTTGGAATATGCTAATAATACTGGTTTTGCGTTAAATGCAATATTGCGCTTCATATGCGCTTCGGGATGTTTTTGTTGAAACACGAGACAGCCCTTTGATGCTACGATCTTTTTTGCGGCAAACCATAAAACAAACACAAAGTGCAGTCAAACAGAGCAGGACAAATAAAACTGAACTTTTCTTATTTAGGGATCATTGCCCTCTGTGTTTACCATCAATGCTGAAGATACTACCGGCTGGACGAATGAATCCATGCATGTGATGATTGTGGGGAAAGTTCACGCGGAAGACGTTGACTTACCCCCGTTCGATGTCGTCAACTATTACCTTCTTCCACACTGTGAGTAGTCCTCGATCTCTTTTGATAACTCCCGCAGATATCATTACCTTTCTTTTAGAAATAATCACACTGATTAAGACACTATTTAATAAACTTGACGTGTTTCGTTGCATAGAAGCAGTTAAGGGGAAAGCGAGAACGATTCTAAACAAAATATTAATTCACTATTTTGAAGGTTGTGTCTGAAATTTTTTCTGAATTAGGCTTCGTCTCGAAGTTTTTAACCTAATGATCAAATTCTTAGCGTCCTGTTTGAGTCCTTTTTTTTTCATCGACGATCATGGATGCCAATCACCGTCCATGAAGGATCATTTTTAGGCGATAATGAGGACGGCATTTTTGACATCAATCAGACTTCCGGAGAAATCTTCGTGTCGGCACCCTTGCCTGAGGAACATAGAGCGACTTACCAGCTCTGTGTGCTTGCGAGTCCGCTGGCAAATCAAACGATGATTACCGACGTTCAGTTTTCATCGAAAAACAAGAGCATGATCCATGTGATCGTTAAAGTGATGAAACCTATGGCCGACACAGAACGCGACCATCGGCCAACCATTCAGTTTATGAACAATAGTATCATCACAATGGGTGAGTGTAAATGGGCAAAGAGAGAAATGTACCATCAAATGATTTTTAATTGTGGAAATAGGAAGTAATGAAATATTTACTTGCTTATTAAATTTGCACATCTCTATTGGCCTCTGAATCTAGCATTTGAACAATAGCCTAAACCTCGAATGCGGGCGTGGGTATATACGTAATTATGTAACTTTCGAGAGGGTTTGTATCTCTTACGTTCGAAGTCCGAGGGTGTGAATAATTGCGCTATGAAGGCCACCCTTTTTAAGTAAATAATGCATAACATGTTTTATGTGCTCGGTGAGAGTACTTTCCCCACAGGTGCGTACAGGTACCCACCGTTGCTGATATCCGAAAGTCTCCGCAATCACATACAAAAATAAACTTTATAGATCGGCAGAAACAATATAATGGGTATTTATGAACAAGGCACGGTTTTGTTTGCGCGTCTAAATGGCTTCTCCTTTCAGGCAGTGGCTTCGTTGATGCGATGATTCCCATCAGCGCGCCAATTATGGGTGGAAAAGAACTGAAATATGAGCTCAAGGATGTTGCTTTTAAACCGTAAGTGTAAAGCATATGCTCTGCTGACCATTGACGCGTTTCATGTTGTGATTTTGGTGTAAAATCGCACCAAACTATTGATACCTATTCACGGGGCTAAGCAAGAGGAATAGTTTTGCAATTAAAATAGGTTACTGCATAAAATGTGTTCGTGCTGATCTGTGGTTTCAATACCCGGACACTTATGATATGCTACATACGTCTGATATTTTCAGAGCCGAAGCAGAAACTAATGTTACGAATTCGATGAACGCTTTTGTTGTTGATCCGCATACTGGAGACGTCCGTGTAGCCGCTGACCTAGACGGGACCAGCGAGGGCATCTACACGCTCAATTTGGTGGCCAAAGAAAAAGCTACTGATGCAGATTATGCTCATCTAGTCGCTAAGGTTGTTATCTCATCAAGTGGATGCAACTTCCTGTTACTTCTAACATACAGTGAAATTCGTTTATACTGGTATTTGGGGGACTGCCAAATTTACCGGTAAAAACGAAATATCATTATAAGCTAAACTGGTATCGAAAAATTCTTTTCTATGTCTATATCTGGCTGCAGCCAGAGTGCAAATATTAATTGAGAAGTTTTGCTTAAGGACTATTGAGATAAGGTCAAGATTCTGACTGATCCAGTGAAACTTTGAAAAAATGAAATCTGTTATTGGATTGAATGGGTAGGCGTGAAATTTCTCATATTGGAGGGTAAAAAAAATTTCCGTCACAATACGCTGTTATTAAAACGCCCTATTAGCGCCTTAACTGTAAACATAACATTGTTTATGTTTTTTGATTAAATAGGGAAGAGGGTTAAAAACAGTTTCGTCGAGAGCTAATTTTTGCAAAGATCTAGTACCGTATTTTTGTTTAAGCATGTAGTAGTCGTGCCATATTAGCATGCAACTTGATTCAGGTTCATCACATCCACGACTCATCGCGACTGAAGTACGTTTTCGAGGCGCCCGTCGACAGCCTTGGATCGTCTCTGACCCACTTTACTCAGTATGTTATTAGCTTCTGTAATTTTGCAGAATATATTAGCGCTGCACACACAATCAACATATGAGGTGGTTAAGAAAGAATATATATTCCGTGCTCTTCAAAACTGACTTAAAACTGTAGGTAGATCAACAGGTAAAGCGTGATAAGTAGTCATGGTATGATTCAGGTTTGAAAACTAAGTAAAAAGAATAGTATAGCAAAGTATGCAATAGTAATTATTAACTTGCCAGCTTATAGAAATATTTGTAGCGAACCTTTCCTGTATCAATATTGTATAATAACTCAAAATTTTGCTTACTTTAACGTACACGTTTCATTTATAGAGCGGTCCAGCAGACAATCAATCAGACGAATGATCAGCTTCACTTGGTATTCGATCGACCTCAAGTGTATCATTGGAAGAGCCCTCAACGGTCAGTTGCAATATCTGTCTGTAATAATTCAGGTTCTTGCCACACGAATATTATCATTTAAAATTTTCCCGTCTCCAGGCGCTTCATATGGCATGGTTCTGGTCGTTTTACCGGAAATAATTATTAGAAGAAGGGTTGGGAATACCGAACAGTCCCTCATTTGAGGAATTTTGAAGGAGAAAGAGCAGTAGCTTACGGTGAGGGAGGGTTGCGGGTTCATACCTATATCTTCTGATAAATTTACGTAATTCCCAACCTCTTCATGCATGCTTCTCGCACGAGTGGTGAGTTGGTCAGCGGACGCTGATTTTCGAGGTTTGATAACCGCTGTTTCCTACTCAGGGAGCAACATCTGTTTCTTTGGATGTTATTTCTATCGTAACATTCGAGATCGAATGAGTAATACATCAAATTTAGATCGTCTGTCTGCTTCCATGCAACTAATAATGACGACGTCTTGTTGAGTAAGGAAAGCGTGCTCACGATGCTAGCTGGCCTTGCTGGAAACGACAGCGAATTGACGCAGGTCTACTTGCAGTACAAAGTCATCAACATCGAGGTACTGTGCGCTGAATTTACATTCGACTGCTTCAGGATTGACAGAAATAGACAAAGTTGACCGGAATCATAATCTCGTCATGCATTCAGTAATTCTTAATGATATGGTGGATGTAAAAGGGTTTTAACATAATTCCTATTCAATATTATACAAAAAGCTGCAGCCGTTATTATGCCATGAAACATTAGCGATGGAATGCACAAGCCAACTACAAGAATTTAAATGCGTGAAATAGATGCATGCTGACTTTCTGATGAGTACCAATCTGAACGTACCTAAACTTTAAAATAATGGTCGCGTTGCAGATGTGTGAATCGCCCGTAATCGCAGTGGACAAAGACGATCAATATCAAACGCAGATTTTCTGGTGGATCTTCGCTGTTTTCCTTTCCATTCTGATCCTGTCTGCTCTCACCTGTTACCTCTGTTTCCTCGGTCGCTACAAGCAGTACATGATTGGAATGCCGAAAGCAGGCAAGTTCAGTTTCGTTATAATTTCTTTCGTTCACATGCCAACATAGAAATAGTTTGAGTTATTTCTGAGGGATACTTACTCTCACCAGGGTTTCTTACAATCAAACGTTTTTGATGAGTCATCTGGAAAAGAGTTATTTTCTTAGAGCAAACTCGTTTATATGCAATACTTGTATCCACATTTGATCACCCAACTAAGCCAAGTTGTGTGCTGGTCCGAGAACGATCAACCGTAATCAGTTCATTTTGTGTGAAGCTTAGATAAAATTAGTGATCCACACAGTGGAGGCACAAAGCGCGCGTAGCCATGTTGTGCTTTTGCTGGCAAGTCCAGCAGAAGTAACATATTATAAGACAGACGGCTTTACATAATTCCGCGTCGATGAAATTTCGTGATTCAAACATTGAGTCTAGTTCTATCAAATTTTACTCAATTAAAGTCGATTACGACATTTGCAGAAGATCAACAGACGATAGCGCCAAAGGTTCAACGCCCTCATATGCTTGCGATTACGAACGGCCCACCAGAACCACACTTCCTCTCGAAGAACAAGTAAGCTTTCAATAGTCAAAAAATGCGCTTCATTATCATCTTCATATCATCATTATTCTTGGACCTTTTTAGTCCGCTCCCGTTCGCCGGCTACTAGTGTGTTCATCCACTTTGATTTCGAGAAAAAACAGGCTCGATATCATTCTTCTATATCACCGCATTTGTTCATTATCCTGTTGTGAGATTGTTTTTATGGTTTATTCTTTTCCGTTTGTTGCCCTGTGATTCTAAGGTCCGGTGAAATTTTCTTACCTTGAATGAAAACAGAACTATCAACCTGAATAAAGATATCTTTTCATGCCATACACTGTAATAGTTCTGCATAAAAAGCGCTTTGTTCATTAGGTCATAATACAGATTCAAGAAGATATCACACTTTCATTCGTGCGTGCAATCAAAACTGGCTAACTAACATTGGTTCTGTGGAAAGCGTCGCTCATCGTTTACGAAAGTACTAATAATCAAATTGCACATGAAGCTATTATGAGCAATAGTAGGTTACATCAAGAAAACTATGGCAAACTTCGAACTGTAAGCCGCGTGATTGCATCCAATATCAATGCAAAACCCGAGCGTAGTACTGAGAAGTATCCATAAAATAGAACGGTGATTCCTTGCAAAATCCACAAGACTTTGCGCAGAACAACCTAAGCAATTCGACATTGTAAACATGATGACAAACTCCTGACGCTGCTAAATTTTTGCATGTGGGAAATTCATCTTTGCATCTTGAACCAGAATCTGAAAAATTATCAAAATGTGCTAATTGTTGGAATTGAGACGGGAATGGGATCACGGAATAATTTACGACGAGAGATATTTTGAAAAAGGCAAGCATTCCAATTTGGGGTAAAATATGAGTCAAAATTTGATAAATTAATTTGCAGCAGGAAAACTTTTCAATAATCGCTTGTAATTTGAAACATAGAAATAACCTTATGATTACTACTGTGGGAAATATTAATGAGCGAGTTTTAGGGAATAGTTGTGACGGGAATATGTCGATATTTAGGGATTAATAAACTACAATCGGAAGTGACTATCATGTTTGCTAACATGTTCAGTGGCAGTTAGGTATAAACTGAGCGGTAAAAAACACTGCAGTTCGACTACTACACAATCGAAAGAATTTTTTGATAAGGTTCAAGTATTCACAATCGATAACACCTACGACTAAAAATTAGATAAAAGCAGTACATTAAAAATCTTGAACAAACTATTTATAAAGTAGAGGGTGTTAACCGATGCACTCTTCTCTCACTATTTCATCAGCTTTATTAAAAAAATTCTCTGTTTGTTTCATTCGCTCTCTTTATTTAATCAGAGCGCCGATAGGTGCAGCAAGTAATTTGACCATACCGCTGAGATATGATGGTTTTGGACATTCATCGCATGATTGAGGGCAATACTCGGCAGCATTTTCCAGCTGGCAGCCACCGCTTTCGACGACTTTCGCGCAGTCGACCTTGTTCGAGTCGTAACACAAAAGTCCTTAAATGTTCCCATTGATACATTTGCTTGCAAGTTTTCAAAGCGTAGGGGCGAATGTCTTCACACTACTTGACGACAATTGCAACTTGTGCAACTGCGATTGTGGAATGTAGAGCAATTAGCCAATTGCAATACATTTTGGGAAGTCAAAATGGCTTCATGTTTACTAACAGTGAAGCGTAAACAAATAACACATGAATGCCGTGGACCGGATATGATTGGTGAGATAACAATTTCCGGTGTTTTTGTATGTGTCATCAACAATGTGTTATGATACATTTGCTGTCCGTCGTGACTAAGCTTTAAATTAGATGGAGATAGAAATCATAGAAGATCCTTGAATGTTTACATTTTAAAGAACCCCAGTCCAGCTCTACTGGTTTCCTTACCGTTACAATTTTTGCATTTGACGGGACACAGCTTCAAGTAATATCCTGGTCGAGCACGGCAGGATACTTCGGTAATCTGCGCGCAGGTTCTCTCATCACGATCGCGGCAACCTGAGCATTTGCAAAATTATGAAATGAGCGAAGAGTACAGGGCAGACTAGTTAGGGTAAGAATTAAACCACTTATTTTTGGATGCCGTGTCTGATAGTCAAGAAAATTTAATCACTATAAGAAACTAAATATCGATGAAATTGAAAAATATAAGAGTTTAGGCATTTTTTCAGGCGAATATGAAGAATTCACTGCGACCATTGTGAACGAAAATTATTCCCTTTATGCGCATATTAGTTAATCATGCGGAAGTGAAAACAGTAGCTCCATTGAGATTTCAGTTGTCAACCATAGTCAAATGTATTGAATAGTTAGCGCTATTTTTTCTGACAAGAGAAGCTTTCATTTTTGACTAGAGAGGTCAGAATTAGAGTCAGAGATAAGATAAAAATCTCCTAGCCCTCAATACAAAGAATGCTATGTTTCCGGTCAGAAGACAAAGCAAGAAGAATTTCAACGTATCGAAAGTTAACAGCGATGTTCAATAGTTGATGTTTTGGATTCGCAAAGTTGGAGCTGGAGCGATATATTATATTAACTTTCATAATTAGTGCTTATTTCTAATAAGCGTAAATTTGCGACTTTCTAGCGCAAACTTAGCAACAGTGCATTGCTGAATACGACCCCTTAATATGTTTAACATTAGATCTAGTATAACTGAGGGAGCCGGATAAGTGTTGCTCTTCTCTGGTTCCCAAGATGCTTCAGTTATCCGAGTTCTTCTCTAAGATGAGTGCGTTAAAGGGTGCGATTGTTTACGTTGTGACGCGCGTGTAAACGCGTGTGGGTGCGTCACAACGCCTCTACGTGTTCTGTAAACCCGATAAAGAATAAAAGTTGACAAAGAAGAATGTAACATGACGAACATTCAAGCACGCGCACACATAAATCCCCTCAATCAAAACGTACCCTTGAACCATAGTGTTTCTGGTTTATGCTGCACCCCCCCCGCCCTCTCGCAAAGCAATGTAAAAACGATAAAGGGCAGTTGCAGCGGATGAATAAAGCATGTCTGAATGAATCAGACATGCGCAGTAAGCGTGTTTAGGCTGGGTCTTCTTCCGTTGGTACCGGAAATGTTGTGAATTTCTCTAATCTCGCTAGAAGCAACAAATTTTTGCCAGCGATTGAAAAAAATTTTAACATAGCAGGGCCAGACTTTATATTCTATTCAATTCTTTTCGACTTGAATATAGGCGAAATGTCTTTGTGAGTATTATAAAAAAATGTTGATCTCGAAATGACAAGATTCGCGACCCAAGTTCAAGCTGTGAGTTCATTTCGAATGGGAACTCAATTTAAACAATAAGTTGGCCTAATAATATGTATTCTTAGTCACTGAATCCGACTTCCACCTATTTATCCAAAAAAGCGAAAGAGAGCGAAGTTAGTAAGGTGCTCAGGCTGTTAAAAGTTGCAGTTGCATTACATACTTGAATTACGCGTGCAAAATGATCGAGAAGGCATAAAACTATATTCTGATTTCGAACTTAAGAATGTGTCAATCGAACGACCCTCATTTGTTCGCTTTTTTGCGTACATTTAGAACTTGGTTCGATCAAAAGGATGCGAAATTCAGAGGCTAGATCGCCTAATTCATATATTTAGACCAACTAATTCTTTAATCTGAGCACCCTCTAGCGCTGTCAACGCATTTTCTATGTTTTGACATTTTCAAATTTTAAGTCGTTTAATCGATATTCGGCTTTCTATTTTGCTGACGATGTGCGCGCTAGAAGCCAACCGATGACGTCATTCTGCGTCATAACGTCTGGACGTTGACGTCAGGAACACGTGCCATTCTCGATCATTCTCAGGCTTCGTGCGAAAATCAAAGATTCCTAATTGGCTTAGGCTTTGTTTCGGAAGTTGGGCAAATACACGTGGTGCATTTATGACGTGAGTAGTTTGTACTTTGAAATTTATGAATGACTCGCGTTCATTGATGTCATCACAGAGAAAGAAATTTCCTCATTGACGCACATGGACGATAAACTGGTTTCTCCAGCTGATCGTGTGACGAATTTCAACCATCTGTCATTGACAGGCTATCTTTCACAAATTAGCCATCTATTAGCTTTTGGCAGCCATCTATGATGGGATGGGGGGAATGGTAGTCCCTACTAATACAAACGCACTTCTTTTCCACAAATGGTAGCGAAATGATTGAAACAAAAATCCACACCAAAGAGCTACTGAATCGCTTTTCACTAAAGTATTTCCGCATCGATCACATGACCTCGGATAATTTTAGATAATAGTTACTCAGTTCACCGATCAGTTGACTGTATAAAAAGAGCCCGCCCCTCACCTAATAATGTGACTATGTCAGCAATGGAAGCAGTCTGCGGCGACGGTTGAGGTATTGTCAATTCGGACCTTCCGATAAAAGCGCCACGAGATGGATGATTTGAAGTTTCGCCCGAGAGCTGCGATTGCGACAACTCTTGCGGATGATGAAAGACGTGCCGACGCTGATTTAGTCTTGCGAAAGGACCACCTGTCGCAGTCAACGTTGGGTTCGTTCTAGAAGATGGCGCCAAAGGTGGGATAAAATTGTTTGCTCCGCCAACGCCACCTGTCTGAAATGTCGGGAGATTATTGAGAGAGATAACTTCTTGTATGGTAGGAATTTACCTACGCCCATATTGTTATCTCATCATTACGTCGTCCTTCCACCCCCAGGCTACTCCCGATGATCTACAAAGACGACGCCTGATAAGTTTGAAATTTTAAAAACGTTTTCTCTCGTTCTTTACAAAATGAAGCCTATGTCAACCATAAGAAATTTGAGGCTTATTTTATTTGTTAAACTAAGCTTCAATAGATCTTACACGATTCGATGGTCTGCACCATTTCTTTCCCAATTTTAAATTGCTTGTTCATTTAGCTTTTACCAATCCGAATAAAGAAGAGCTATAGCTGGCAAAGATTTTTCGAATTTCCGTACACTATCTGTATCTATTGTATCATGATGTGTTCAGCACCGTACTACTACTCGGGATCGTCATACTATTAATATGAATGCGGTGATTAATTTTATGACTAAGATTCTAGCAGATGTAAACTTTTAATTTCCCAGTAAAGTAATCAAATAAAATTAATGATTGCAGGTTATTTTGGTACATGACCAGCCGAAAATAACAAATTCCAAAATTTTTTATGGGCGGAAAGACGAATCATCGCCTATAGCTGGTCTGACTCAAGTCCACCCACTAACTCTAGTACTTAAATACCTCTCAGTGACTGGTCAGTACCATAGGCCTAAATTTAGAGACAGCCACAATGTGCGGCGCTCGTTTCATTTTTTTCCATTGAAGCTTTGCAAAGGACCTGCTTTTTTACTACTTTTGAAACAGTAAGTTATATCTTAGTCAAGAACTGATCTCTTTAAATTTATATACACAAATGTATACATACATTTTTACTGTATAAGTTTACCTTTGAGTTAGGTCTTTGCTTTGGCAGCAGAATCGTTCGCGTGGATGCCGAACCAAGTGAAGGGGGCTTTTTCAAAGACCGTGCGGAATGAGATAGATGACGAATATAGCTCATCCATTCGTTTGGATGAAAGCGTAATCTTCGTGCTGATGTAGTTATGTCAACTGAATCAAGGACATATATAAACTGAGGAGAAATGAGTCAGTAAGTTATTATATTAGACAATTTATTTTAGCGCACAGTTTGGTTAACCGCGTACCAATCTATTGCACCTTTACTTGCAGCTGCCCAGTCTTTCCAGAGCAGTTCATACTGCTATTCAAGAGAATGGTATCTAACCTAATTCACACGTAAGTAACGGATAACGCAAAAGTATTAATAAATAATTACAATTATAACAGTAATTTACGTACATATTATTTCCGCTTAAATAACGAAACACTCTCCAATTTAAAGAGGAAGTTTTCCATGCTAATTTAATTTTGAAAGTATCCTTTTTTGATTCAGAAAATATCCCCTTTGATTTTGGAATATCTTTATTAAAGTTAAAATGACGTGTGAACAGATATTTCAGAAATAAACTGTAGTATGATTTCAAATGATTTGATTAAGAGAAAATCTCTGCTTACGATTGCCTCATTACATTATCTATTCACCTGGGGATCGTTCTGTGGTCGAAATTTCTCTTGCAGCAGCAGTTGACGGTGATATTGTTATTGAAGTTCTGGTTGCTGTCGAAGGCGCTTGGGTAGTTTGAATAGTTGTAGCGGTAGTTGCGATAGTCTTGTTTTCTGTAGCTTTTGACGTTGTTGTAGAAGTTTCAATTTCCTTTGGCGTCGTTAGAGGTAATAGTGGTGTTAGAACGGTTGCAGTTGAAATAGTTGAACGAGACAGCGATGTTTTCAAATTTAGATTCACAGTTGACGTCGCCGACGGTGTAGTAGAAGTCAGTAGCTCTGCTGGAGTCGAATTTGGCGTTGAATTTGCTAAACTAGAAGCAGAAGATGTAGTGCTTGTTGTGCTTGTTGAAGTGATGCTTGTGGTAGCGATTGTTGGAGTTGTGAATGTAGCCGTTGTAACTAAAGGGGTTGTAGAGGTCGCGGCAGTTGAAGAAATAGATAACGCTACAGTTGGTGTGTCAGCAGTCGATAATTTGTCGTATTTTGATTCAGTCACCGTTGTCGGCGCTATTGTAGAATAGGTAGTAGTTTCCGTTGCCTGTGATGGTTTAAATGTTTGACCGATCCAGCGACTGGGCTATAATAATTCTACTGTGAGCTAAAAAACTCATTTAAACAATCATTCTAGTATATTTCTCGTACTTAATATAATATAATACTAACATAACAATACATTATGGTATAATATATAATTTGAATGTCTTACTAAAGTTGAGAACTTCTTGTCGAGGAAAATGCTGAGGAATGAATTAAAGCAGATGTCACTTGATTGAAAATTTCATAATACCAAATTGATAGTCGAGATAGAAAATAAGTAAGCAGCTGCATATGGTGAAAGCGCAGTACGTTTAGGGAAGTAGCTCATACGAAACTAGTGTTTATTTCATTTCGGGAAATAGTATTTACCAACCTGAAATAGGCCAAGAAACGTCGAGTTTCTCGGAAAGAATGAAAGCGAATCGTCTTCAGCTGTCGGCTCATATTCCAATGGCTCACAAATTCCGCAAAGTACTGGACAGTAATCTTTCAAGTATTTTCCGCAACCCTTCATATCCATGCCCGCGCATGGATAGTATTCTGAGTCGTAACATAGGTTGTCTAAAATGTCGTCAATTTTATAAGATCTGTTCCAAGAATACACTCCCGAGTGCAGAGTCTGAAGCCAAAACCATGAAATTAATGTAATCATTTGTCTGCATTGTTATCACTTATTCTGCATTATCATTAAGCTTTCTGTGAACAAATGAGTGATTACAATGCAGAAATGTAATTATAATTGTACATTTTACATTTATATTAGGTTTGTGGAACTGGTCCCAGTGAATCAAGTAAAGCATCATGATTCACCAAATGACTGCCAATTTCGTCAGAAACACGATGAGAATGCTACTGAATCAGCCTCTCCAGCGGCGCTATCGGGTGGCTATGGCGTGGGGAGGGTAGTGAGTGGGAAGCGATGAGCCGTTAGCCAGTCTGCCCTCGCTATTCGCTAGCATCCTGTTTCTATTTGTTTACTCTGTGGGAGGTATTCAACAATGCAGCACTTGTCACCCCATTTCATTACATATCTTCCCTGGTTCATCGACTGTTGGCAAAATCTGTGTTTATTTGCGTTCTTTTTTCGCCCTCCCACGACGTCCAGTTTTTTCGACCGGTAAATGTTCTATGAAATTCTTTCATTAGTGACAATTTTTCAGTCTATAAGCAAAATTATTTAAGTCGTAATAAACTGATGATATATTATGAAAATCTACGGTTAGTGCTGCTCAGGTATGTCTCGCTGACGTATTTTCGTGTGATTCAAAGTATTTTCTTTTAAGGAGTATTCTTTGCCTATTGTTATTCTCACTTTTGCTGTAACTTCTAATCTCCGTTAAACTGACAAAAACGTTCACTGTTCTTGGCAAAATTTCGATGTTCAAAAGTCAGTTTCGCAACAATTTTCCCACTGAAATACATTCGATCTCATTTAATCGTTATATTTAATTAAAGATTTATGATCGCTGATATTTGACTAACGCACGTATTGTGACCGCTATTCATAGCAAAGAATGACAACGAATTGCGGGAGAGTAGCGTCAGCAATTTTCCACGCCCTCTTTCATTTGCTCGTTTGGATGTTGTTCTTGTCTCACTTTTAATAATCTTCGTCATGCCAAATTCAATTTCATCGCGACCTAACTGCGGGGCTGCTTTGCGTGTTAACCTTTCACTAAAAGTTACAGAGATCGCTTGTGGGATGATCTGTAGGCGAATGTTGAAGCTACATAATTCTGTCTCCCCCGCTGATATCAAAGTCCAAGGAGCATGATAACGGCGTCTAATATTGCTTAAACTCTAAAATAACTTTACTAGTGAGAAATTGTAGCTTTATTACTGAGCTGCTACTGAATTATTAAGCTAATGAGGAGCTACCCACGCAACCAAAACGGCTCATAAACGATGATTGTCCATTCTAGCATTCGAATCTGACGGCAAACAATTTTGTGAATAACCCTTTGTTCGATTCGTTCCAGTAAAGCGTGCGCAATATTCTATAAGTGTCCATTGTAGTGGAAATGTAATCTTAGACATGTCGTAAGGAGTATGAACAGTTGATGCCAGTACCTGGTCATATCGCGTTTTTTAGCTAAAGTATGCAATATGAAACCCACCCAATGTATGACAGAGAAATATTTAGTCGCACCTTGGCAGTTTCCACAAGTTTTTCTGCAGAATTCTCTCGCATAACCGGGCCTTATCCAACAGTCCTCCTCGCTGCAGTACGGGCTGATATCCAAACAGAAAATTTCCGTCGACTGACTGCTCCAAATTCTTTTGCTGCCAAGGATCGCGACAAAAAGATACGCGTGAAACGGAGCCATCACCACTGACACCGCTCTTGACGTAGTCCTCTAGAAGAACATCTGCTCCCTTCTCTTATCGTCCGGTAAATGCTTACATAGGTTTTCCTAAATTTGAAATGCGGTCTGAGGCGAAAATCGTAAAGTTAATGTTAATAGAAATTTGCTATACACCAAATAATTCCCAAACTTGATTTTTACCGTCTCTAAACTATCAAATCGAAGGTGACCATTGCACAAACGCTTTGGCAGTGCATTCTCAACTAGGTGTTGGCACCTCCTCAACCGCAAATGGAGGACTAAGAGGGGACCGTGTAACGGACGAGCGCTTTGTTTGTTCGATGTCCCCACCCTGTTTGTCCATGTAATTCAGCGCCAGCGGCACTAGGTCGGTGCCGCTGGCGCTGACGCTGACACTGTCCCTCGTGAGGCTGTTTTGACTGCTCTCTTGGAGTAGACACCGAACGGCACTGCTAATGGCTCCTTATCGTCTGTCCGCGAACCGATGTCTAGCGCCGCACATTTTCGAAGCACATCGCCTTGCTTAGTAGTGCTTCCAGAGGTCAACTTATTGTTGTACTCACAGTAAGAAGGGGGACTAGCTTTTACGTTAGATGTTTCCTTATGCGACCAAATAAAGCTCTCTCCCGTGAAACTGTCTGTCTACCCACTGATTAATCCCATATCTGCTTCAATGCGCTTAACTGTGAACGTAAAAAATAGTCGGTGGCGATTTCGTTGTTATGATAGACTTTCAGCAGGAGGTGTTAAGGCGATTAGTAATATTCGCGCATTAGTTTTGATCTAAATAAGAATCCTACTCTCTCCACAAATCTTAAATCTCCCAATGAGCGCTTACTTGTTTAAGTAATTTTATTCAAAAGAACAATAATTTGCTAAAGATTGACCGCCTATATTCCAGTAAAATTGGTTTATTTCATTCTGTTATACGCAGATGAGAGAATATTAGGATTACGGTTGCTTCTCCACCGGGGCATATTATTCAGTGAAAGTTTTCTGAAAATTCAGGGGATGTTCCACAAAAATAGACGTAATAATAAAGGTGATATGAGCGGAGTGCAAAATGACAGGCGGTTGTCCGTCGCGACAACTCTTCGTAAGCGATATTAACCCATTTTACTTGTACTTTCGTGGTATAGGCCCTAGAAGTTTTACAAGCAATCTGACTTTTGCAGTTACTTTTGCTGCTCCTCCGCCTACAGTTCGATTGCGTCAGACCGCCTTCATCCTCGTGAGCATTCGCGTGGGCAGCCAAAAAATTGTCTACTCTTTGGTCTTAATTGGTTCCTCTGAGACCAAAGTCGCTTACTCTTCGGTCTTCAATCAGGTCTTTTGAGACGAAATTGCCTACTTTTTCATCTTTAGTCATTTCTTTATAATATGCATTCTGGAGATTTAATAGTTCATGTTTCCGGTATTTCAAAATTTTGGATTGCTTCCAGAATGCCTGAAATGAAAAATCTCGATGACTATACTTCTATTCACATTCACCATCCGGCTTCGACTTTAATTAAACTTAATTTTTAACGGTACATCCTGTTGACAATGTATAAAGCCAATAACGTCATTCGTCTTCCGCCCACGTTTAATTACAAGCGGTTTGAAGTCGGTGACGTTCAAGCGTATGTTTTGAGACTTTCATGATGAAAGGTTTTTTGATTAAACAAGCGTCAAAATGTCAAAACATCCGCTGATATAGAGAGTAATAGGATGCTTCAAAGCCTATTAGAGCTCCTACTGGGCGTTGGTAAGTTTTTAGTCGGTGTTATTAATCGTTGATGTTGCAAGATGAGCCAGTAGAATGTCAACTCTTAAGCTATTCCAGATAATCAGCAGTGGGCGAGAAGCAGCTATGTAATGCCTGCATAACGTCACATGGAAGAGCCTGCAAGCTTTGCCTTAGCGGGCAAAGCCAAATCTTATTAAGTCTTTACAAGACAAATCTTTATAGTAATGAGATTAATCTTTGTAGAGCAAAACATCTCTTTAGCTATCGTATACCATACTTATATGACTGAAAACGGCAGCTTTGGTTATTTTAACTTGGACAACTCTTTGAGTTCCTGCCATCCCAATCCTTCACCGATCAGAGGGTTCCTATGTATCTTATGTATTGTTCAAGAAACCAAATATTTTGTTTTATGTGACAGAAGGAAGTATGACGTAGAATTTACTGTTAGAGTGACGTTATGACTGAAGCTTGCCTAAAGCTTAGCTCGGTAGCTGCACATTCTGTGTGGTAAGAAGCGATGCCACAAAGTATGCACATTCCCTGTGCCCTTTAAACAGTCTCACCCGCTTCACTTTTTCGTCTACGCCTCCTGTCTACGCCCCCATCGTGCAAGCCGGAGCCGCTCACGAGCTTGCACTCCTCGAAAGTGGGCGACAAGTGGGTAAAAGTACGAGTTTATCATCATGATCCCCACATCCTGGAGATCAATCGATCAAAGCTAATGTGTCAAAAGATCGAACCGAAATATTCTTACCAATTAAGCAGAAAATGCATGCTTTCACCATCTTTTACCCCACAATCGTTTTGCTTGCACGACTTGAAAAGATCTTATTTTTAATGATAGGAGCTGCGAACGTTTTTTTGCAGTGGTGCTCTCCGGTTCGTGAGAAATATAAACCTTGGCATGCTAGCGTCTATTTAATTAATTTATTGCAATTGCAAAATTGCAAGCGCGATGAAAGGTTTTTGTCAGTTATTTTCAGTAATTTCCCGTCCTCTGTTCAATCACTGAGCTTGCAATAACATAGTTGCAGTAGATCGTGTAATGGATTCCTGGTTTGCATTATTTGAAAGTGTAGGGATGTAGACAATTGTCTGTAATGCAGTTATTATTATCTTTTTCTATATGCTTTAACACTGACAAACACTAATTGTGTTGAGTTTCAGCTTTTTATATCACGTATGACTGCAGTGCGTGAGTTAACATTATTTTTTATCTACTCTTGCATATTTGTAACAGCACACTATATAGTTAGATAGTTAGTATGTTTGTTTTTGTAAAACTTGCTCTGCCATGCGTATAATTAGGTAGGAAAGGCATTATTGACTGTTTATCTTATTGTGTTCATGCTCGTGCGCGCTGTAATTAACTGTTTCCCTACAGGGTCAAGTCACGAGAAATGTTCGATCGAAAAAGATCAACTCTTCAGTTGAACGGATCCACATCTAGTCTATTCCAAGTTTAGTAAACGAGACATTAAAGAAAATAGAGAGGTGCCAACCAGGTCAGACTAAATAACATTAACCAATGAAGTAGGACTCTCACTGCGAAACGTGATTGTCTTTAGTTGGAGGACCGATTTGGTATAGTTTTTGACGAGTGGAGATGCCACCTCGCTTCGGTCGGCTGAGCAATTGGGAGTGATGCGCGCGCGCGCGTTTGTTAAATTACCTCTGATGCACCACCAATGAACAGTTAATAGTCGTCCAGGTTGCAGGCGAGCAGTTAATATTTGCTCATCCTTGGCGATTTCAACTCTACTCGAAGTCAGAGGTTGTGACGTCATCGTGTCTCGCGAATACAAGCCCGAACATGCTTCCGTCCATTCTCTCGACTCTCTTCGCGCTCCTTGTGCTGACCTGTCAGGCAATTTTCTTCGCAACCGCGGCCAGTCTCGCCTCTCCTCACGCCCACCATCAGCACAAGCTCAGACATCAGGTATGTGTGTTGACACTGTACCTTTAGTCCAATGATACGTCAGCTGATGTGGACACAGCCGACCCCAGCCTCGCGCCTCAATAAATTATAATGTGATTTATGAGAATATAACGCGAAATTTGCAAAAGTTCCTAAGATTTTTGACCTATAACGTTTAAAATAGTCCAGTATTATCTTGCTGCAATACCCATTCTTGGAAATTATTGGGTAAAGATTTGCACAGGTAGATCGGTCGCTTTTGTATGTGATATGTACAAACAGTGATGGGAAAATTGTAAAAGTTTTCGTATTTGCAGCGACCCCACTTTTTCAAATGTAATCTTGTCTGTGATCATAAGGTCAGGATACCCCAATCTGATGAACACCGCGCACACCCCCGCCCCCTCCCTGTCCGGTCGGGATCATTTGCTCAACGCAGAGATGCGAGGGGATGAAGGCGTTTGTGTAAAGAGAATAAGTTTTAGCAATAACTTCAAATCGAGAAAAGGTAGGGAGGGGTCGTTAAAGAGACGAAAGACCGGAGGAAAATCCTTCTGTGCTCCAGTCATTCTGCCCGCTCCAGCCTGTTAGAGATAAGCGCCCCGATAAGCGAATAACTTCCCGGTTCAGTGCAAACTGTACCGGTTAGGCTGCTCCAGAGTCACTGCCGGTGGCAGCGTAATGCGCAAACAGGTGCTCTCAGAACTCGCCGAAAAGATAAAATCAAACTGTATGTGACCGGTCTAACTCCCTTTCTTGCTTGCTCAAAAACGTGTCTGCGGTCCAGAATGACCTGAGGGTACATGTGTTTATTTATAGCACAATCGTCATGGAAAACATTCTGTTCAGCGAAATGACGTCAAGTTCGATACGCTGGCAGTGCTTCTAAAATCGGCATCGATAACCAACGGAGAAGAACCTTCCAATAACGGCCATGATGTCATCGAAGAGATTTTGAAAAAGTCGCTATCAAGGAGAAATCGATCTCTCGATAATGGTGTAATAGAGCAACGTAAGTCTATGAAATTTTACTAATTGCCAGTAAAGGTTTTGCCACTGTTCAGTAGCTTTTATAAAAAAATATATATGCACAGCAAAAAATAGCTGCTAATGCTTTCTAGCCTTTTATAATTTCTGGCTCCATATATTACAAGCGTGGCAAGCGTTTTCGGCCATGCAGAAAGCATCGTAAAACAAAACAAAATGCAAATAATTGCCAAATTAACGTCCTGCAGCACCATTTTTTGCACATTTCAAAAAACATTTTTTGATAGCAGATTTTCAATAAGTGTAAACGAAGAGGACAAAATTGTCTTCAAAGAAATTAAAAGACTAAATCCAAATGGTAACACTTCTCGATTGCATCGAATTATATCGTTTTATTTATTGCAGAAACTTGTCAACACGAGGATTTAATATCTTGCGACGACTACAGTTCTGGGGATAAAGAATGTCACACGACGGCAACAGGCATGAACTGCTGTCGCTGTAAAGGACACTTGATTCGAAAACGACAGAGCGGCTTGTCACCGGTTGCTGCGTCATGACCAGTGTTGCGCGAGTAAACGATGACTCTAATTCGACTTACCAAGTTGGAGACCAAGCTGGAACGGCCGCTTGCCCTTGAACTCGAACGGTTGCTACGAATCAGATCTGATCGGAGTGTGCATGGCGCGAATACTGGAATCTACGCAACATTGATCCGAACTGATATATCAGCTATGTGCACCCCGACTGTCTTCTATTGTGATTCATTAAATATATTGAAATTTCGTTATCTTTTGGTGAGAATTGCGCAAATTTTGTTGACTGTATTAGCATTTTTTACCAAAGAATGCACGACCAGTACACATTTTCCTATGTGTACTCAGAGTGCGAGTCAAGAATCTCAATTTGATGTTATCTTTTAACGCAAGTATGCCGAATCTGACTGTACAGAGTAATCGTGTCAAAAAACATGGTTTATGACTTGTTTCGTACACTTTATCAGCAGCACTCATATGATGAAATTGTCAACCACTGTCAGCGAGCGTTTCAACAAAACAGAGCATCTATCAGGCAAATGGCGCAACTAGCATTTTAAAGTTATCGTCTACAGTCGATTAAGATCGGAGCATTATATTTTTTTATCTACGAGCAGTACTCCAGCGCAACAATCTAATGCAATTGTGGTCGTCCTTGTTCGACCCGCTTGATCAATTCAGCCTTTTCGTCTTCTGGTAGGAAGCACGCTTTGGCCGCATTCAGTTGCTGTAAAACAGGGCTTTTTATGTAGACTGATCGAATGATAGAAGACGAGATAAGTCAGAAATAGCAGAGTTATCTTGCAATAAAAAAGAGTTTGATCTATAATTTAGTCTGCGCCAGGACGGCTGACCAGTTTCCCACGGGTATTTGCGCGTTGAAGAGGAACTCCGGTTTTTTAGGAATTATTTTTAACAGTTTCTATTTCTAAGCGAGCGAAGGAATAAACCTTGTAGTGTTTTAGCCGTATGCGGATCGCACCAATTTATATTGTAATTAATTCACCGTTAAGCAACATTATCAACCGTCGTCAGTAACAAGCTACAGTATACCCTCTGGGCCGAGGGCAACCGGAGTTCCCATTAAAATAATACTTTAGTAAAGGCGAGTTGCACGCTACCGCAGCTGCGAGTTCAGGCGCGCTCCTCGAAATTATTTAAACCCAAAATTTTAAATAAGATTGGATCTAAATGATATGCCTAGTTTTCAAATAATTAAAATGCAATGACATAAAATAAACTAAAACTTCCATAAAGGTGGAATGAATTAAAAATGATAATATCTTATTAATTCTGACCTAAATTACAATAGTTTAATGATATGAACGAAAATCTAGAGAAATTCCTTACACATTGCCAGAGTTGATCGATAGACAGGCCAATCTTCTTATGAGCGATTTCCAGCTCGTCGTTCATATACTTGCCAAAGCAGGTTGGGTCGTCCGTATTGATCGAGAAGTTAGCGTTGTCTTTTGCCCATCTACAAGAAATAAGCCCTTTTGAGAGCAAAGCCAATCAAAACCTGAATACTTTAAGAAAGCTGATAGTATTGACTGATTACCGTCACAAGTGGACGTGACGTTTCTGTTTAAATGCGGTCAGTTAATAGTAAAAATACCATAAAAGGGATTGTTATTATTCTCTCACTCTTTTCCATGCCGTAGCGCAGTTTGGTTATTAGATAAGGGATGAGCGAAAAAGATGATGTAAACTTTCATCGCCTAAATTCAAACTGTTTCTAGATAGCCACACTAAATTAATCAATCTGGGGCAAATGAAATCACAGTCTGGCGATGAGCTATTGCTCCATACTATACTGCACTCTGTTATTAAAATGAAAATATCTGCCACATGTCATGGAAAAGTAAGTAAGAGAAAGTAACAAAGCAGCCTATTAAGATTTTCACTGGTGTAAAAAAAGGAAAACGCAAAAGATAATCAGCATTTTAGAGCTGTCGAAAGATTCAAAATAATCTCACCTTGCGATCGGATGATTGGGCCAATCAAGCGGGATAGACCCTGTCATGACGCTCGATGTTGGGCAAGCTTCGAAATGAACGCCCCGCTTGATGGCTTCCTTGTAAACGGATTCGTCCTGAAGTACGCGGTAACCGTGTCCGACACGCTCAGCGTGCATCAGAGTTATCGCCTGAAAGTTAACAATTAATCTGCCTTTAACAGAATGACACATATATCAGCAAACAAATTATTCATATCTTCGTTGCAACGACTTCAACCAAAATATTTGCGCATATTACTACTACTAAATACTACTTTAACTTGCTTCACGATAAATTCTCTCGATAATTCCATAAACTCAAAGGTATATCGACGTTACGCCTCACAGGTTAAATCATGAAATGAACGACTATACACCGCAACATAATAACACTATCAATTGAACGCATAAAATTTCCGTCTGAAAACTCTCTTATAATTTAATTAACCATGGAACGCGCATAAACGTCTACGCAGTCTCCAAGAATTTACTTGAAACATAACTGAAATCAATTAATGGCGCTGCGCGATTCATTTTTTGTTAGCAATGATTTTACGTTCGGCGTAACTGTGTAATATTTGTGTACATGCGCGTATTGCGTGTTTGGAAAGAACTCCGGCCGGATAAGGCGTATGCTCACCGTACAAAACTGCAAAACTTGAACAAAAATCGTACATTAAGAACGACGTTCGGAGAGCCCGACTCGCCGGCGTGAACCGTCCTGTGAATGCCCAGCTCGACCGCGCGCTATAACATTAAAGCTATACAGTTGATTTGTACGCTACAGGAGACTGACGTCGAAAACTTCGAGCACAGTTGGTTCGTATGCTTCGTTTGCGCCATGTACCGAGCCTGCGACGTCCAATCCGACGACGCCTTTGTTTCTGTACTCGTGAGCTAAAGTTTGCAATACACATTATGCAAAAATGCGATCTGAGTGTCTCAAAAATGAAAGAGACAAACAAACCGTTTGAATGGATTGTTTACTAATATTAATTGTACGGGACACATGAGCTATCACACAAAAAAGGCGCAGGAAACAAGACTGGTCTTGGTCTCGTTAAAGTGT
>NIUQ01001900.1:4159-27137 GCA_002796945.1 Plectus sambesii
ATTTAATCGAAAACGCTCGATATACGTCTAGCGTAATTTTTAAATTTCGTTCGCATTGCAGACGAATTCGTACCGGGACCATCGAGCATCAGTGGTATGAGTCCGGAGTCGGCGGCGCGGCTGGCTCGTCGACCCGTCTCTCCCGTGTGGAACGCGCAGGTGAGTGTGCGAAGTGACTGAATGCGATTGAATGTACTGATCTCGACCAATCACTTTCTCGCGTCCGTGCGTGCTCCTTTTCGTAGTTCACCGTCTGACCGCAGAAATCATTGCGCCCCATCAACCGGCGAACCGCTGAATGATCGCAATAGGTTCCAATAACTGAGCGTTGCGCCCTCGATTTCACATTCCGTCTTTACCGCTGAGCAACGGCGCTGCGCCCATCCCACTTGAACATGCGCATTCGATGCGCTACCTAAAAAACTGACGCCGATTTATTGCCCAGTGTCACAGGTATCTCGTGCTAAATACTGACGGTTGTTGTTAAGGTTTTGCTGGAGAACTAGGTCCTAGTTCCGGCGCGTCTGCGCGCACTCTTGCCGCATCTTATCTTGACTTACAGGGCAATCGCAATTTTTTGAATTTTTGCTTATGTTAGTACTTATCAAATCCGATAAAATAATTCTTCTTTTTTGCTTTTCTTACTTCCATTATCAATAACTTACGAATAGTTCATTGCCAAATGTATACTCTAGTTTAATGCCAAAATTTCACGCTCTTATGAAGTCGTGTGGTAATATTTGAATATGTACGCGCTTTTTACAAACAAGGGGACAAGCGTACTATTGTGGCGTTTCGAAGATGTGACAACTGAAACTAGAGAGGGTAATGAGAAGATAGAATTTCGAGAGCATATCTGCGTTGCGCAAGTTCAAGTGGTGGCCGTGAATGCTAGCTGTTGGCTGTGCAGCTAAATTGAGTGCGACGCGCGTTATTTGTGACGAGCGCGTCATTGCAAGTGCTACGGCTGTTGTTGACATGGAACGCACTCGGTGCCAAATAGTGGCTTCGGCGTCGGCGTTCGAGCAGGTGAGACGCCTCAGGTGAGACGTCTCGCCGACAAGCGTATGACAATCTATACGCAAGCAGTGATTATCGTGGAGCGGGGTCTCGTCGCTCTCAATAAGATTGAATTTATTCGTGAAGCAGAAATATCCGCGCTACATCATGTAAGCGATGTTAATTGCTGTCCGTCTGCTTCCTTCGCGAGAGAGAGAGAGAGACGATAGCGCCGCTGTTCTCATTGTTTTTGTGCGAAATATTTCTTTGAGAAATGCATTGGTCGTTGTTGGCAGACTGAGTTCGATTTCATTGTTCTCAATTTTTTAACGCGCTAAAACATCGATATTAAGCGGCGCCTTGCAAGAAGTGTCGAGTAAGTGGTTTGGTGCTGAGAGGGAAGTGCGTGCTGTCGCCTGGATGGTTGATTATTGTCTCAGTGAGTGCGCTCTGCTACGATAGTCTTATGCGCGCCCGCCCAACCGAAAGACTAGCACGGCGGGGGTTAATTGTCAACATAGGAGAAGGAGAGAGTGCTCGCAGCTCTGTCGCCGTTAACCATGACCCATCACCCAGCAGCCGTGCCCCTTCAGGCGTGTGTGTTACAGCCATTGACCAGCACGACCGCACAACGGTGTTCCGACTGCGACGACGCCAGCGGACAGCGCCGCCGCGTTATGAGCGCGGAAGAGGCGTCGACGGGCGCAGCCGACGGCGGCAGTAAACAGGAGCGGCGGTCGACAGTGGGCGATTTGGACAGCTCTCGAGCGCAGCGGGCCGCGGACACCGCAGCCATCGACCATACAACTGCGGTCGCCGCGGACGTATCTTTTCATCCACGTCGGTACGACGCTGTCACTATCGCCGCGTCCGCGGATCTTATGCAAATTTCGGCACCGTCTACGCAAGACAATACGATGATGATCGTTCAGCAGCAACGCAGTCGCCGACAGCCCTGGTCCGTCGACCGTTTCTCACCGCATCAAGACACTCCGAATTTGGTAAGCTCATATCTTTGTTTTAAGATGCGAACATCGCATTTCTTTTTTGACAAGGAGAATGTTCAGATTTACGGTTCGCGCGCTGCTTTACACACGCTTAGCGAGGTTAGGAAGTAATATATTGTGCTACAGTACTCTTGAGTGCTGAGTTTTTTAGTGTGCAAAGTTTTTATGAGTTCAATTACAAAAATTATTCCGTGTTGCTATAGCGGCTTAGTCTTCAGGCAGACTAGGGAAGATTGATTCGTGAATTGTCCAAGTTCAGCAGGAAATGATCAAGCTGCTATTATCGCTTTCAATCATTAGGTGCATATGTTCAAAATTGAAGCGCGATGTAAAGCATTGTTCAAATTATGTGATCAAAGAACCTGTTAAAAGACTTTAACGATTTTTTAGTTTTGACCGATAGCCTCTATTCGCAACGAACGCTGGATTATACACCATGAATCACTTCTTTTGATGTCCTCCCGCAGAACAATATGCTAATATTTGCGCCTCGGGTGGGCTATATTTTTTCTTCCCAAAAGTCGGACAAACTGCCGCATCCGTTTGATTGAATTGGCGGCGTCGGTCACGAGACCAAGTCCAACTTTGTTATCCGGACTCTGTCGCTGGTTTGAACGAAAAGAGGTTAAAGAAATGGCAGCCTCGCGCTTAGTTGCACATCGATTTTCCTCGCTGCGATGCGCGCGGACACCAGTCAGATGTCGCGAGTGGGCGGCGCCCAATCGCTCTTCCGCAAAATATCCCTTGTCGATTGAAAAATTAAGAAATTGCCTTTTACGGCGAGCAGCGAAATGAACTGGAGGAGTGCGACGTTTAAAGACGCGTCGGTACGCCATTTTTGCAATAGGTCCCTTTTGATCGATCATAGAAACCAGCGTTGATACAGTATTGGCATCCGATTTAGTATACCTATGGTATCTATTCAACATTGTTTGAAAAGCATTTTTAAGCGAAATAGTATTTCACTGATCGACCGATTAGCTGCTTTAGTATTGATGAATTTTCACACGTTGATAAGGCGAAAGATAAACTATCTGATTTAAACCTATTTAGCGTAGCGGAAGTGCGCCAATGTATTGAACGATTTGCTTCTGTTAGCTAAGGGCTTATCTTTTCAGCGCAAGAAGTTGTGCATGACTAGACTTCGGCTCCTCCCTCAAACAACTTTTTTCAGCTAGAAATACCAAAGCAGTTGCGGGTTTTGTTAATCCTCTTTGAGGCGGAAGTAAAGACGCGTATTTTATTGCCATTCGCGATTATCTCCTCTCGGAAGCGTTGTCGTTGGCCTAGTTCTCTTCACTTCAGTTACTCAGTGGCTCAACTGCTTTGTGATTGGAGTATAATCCAAACGATACAGGCTCTCTAGGCAATTGATCCCATTTACACTGACGGAATTCGTGAACGGGAGTATTTTTATTGAGTAACATTTTTGCACTCTTCCAAGAATACTCTGCGGGATGGTAGTACTCGACTAGTATTGATAAAGCATTAGTTTGAATTTCAACGACTGCATCGACTGTTGATTCGTTGTGGTTTCGGCCTCCTTTATGAGCTCGCGCAAGCATAAACGTGGTCGTAAGCAGGGGGGATCTAGTGATTCGTAGGCATTCGATTTCGGCCATTATTGTGCTGTAAACATGTTTATGATGGAGAGCTGGCCAGCGACGGGGTCGACTGAAAGATGCATTCACTGATTATTATCTTGTCAAAACCTTCCAAAAAGTACCTGTAACTGGGATCTTCAAAGTGCGTATTGCAATGCTAGTATTACCTGAAGTAGTAGCGCGTTTGATAAGAACTTGTGTTCAAAGTTTAGTACGGTTTTGGCGGGAAATGTTGCGATAAAACAAGTTCAGTCACTAAGATAATTCAAATTGCTAGCTAGTGTCATTCCGATTAAGGGGTCGTGCACACTTCTAAATTTCCTTATTTTTTAACGCCAAAGCGAAAGAGTTGACAACAGCTTCTTGTTAATCGCAGAACAGGTTCCGCCTGTAATTCCAAAAATTTTCAATTATGTTCGACACCTAAATCTTCAAGGAAACGCATTGTGCTAATGGGTACCAACGAAATCTTTTCTCAAAGTTACATATGACTCTTCAAGGTCTTTAACGGTCAGCGCAAAGCCCATGTTTACCAGCGGACACGACGCAATGAAAGAGGCATAGAGAGAGGAAGGAGGGCCGACTGAATAGAATGATTGCGGTCGGTGCGCGAGGTCGGTCAGCCAACCTCGGCGCACCGAGGAGGGGAGCAGGTGCCAGTCGAGGCGGAGCTGAAAAAGATTTGTGTCGTTATATGTATACTGGTATGGAGCGGTGGCGAGCCGAGTCGTTTTTGCAGCCGCGCCGTCGGGTGGCCGCCGTCAATGACGCCAACGCTTACCAGCGAAAGAGGGCGTCGCTCGTCGAAGCGCTCAACAATTCCATCCAGCCGCCTTCAGCATCTTCCGCAGCCGGCGGCCTACCCCCCGCCTCCCAGCAATCGCGATTCAATTATTCCCCCGCCGATCTGAGCAACGGCCGACGGTCACCATTCCACGCCGGCAGCAACGGCACTCAGGTATTACGAATGCTTCTCAATCTACTATTTGTGTATGTGTGACCGACCAAGACAGCTTGCTGCATGTGCTGGCGTTTGCTACCTTATTTCATTGTCCGGCTTGCTGTGTAGCTGATCAGTCGCATGCTGTAAAGAGGCTAAGTACTAACAAAAATTACATGCTTTTTTGTCCGTCTTAATTTGTCCTCTTATTTTTTGACATGAATTGGAAGGGCTTCATCCCGAATTTTATTAGGCTTTCGATGAGGAACGCCTTTAGTGTACCAATTGACAAAAAAAGAGGCTGAAACAGTCGCTTTAAAACGAATTCATTGGGCTTGTTTTTTATTGACCGTGCAGAAGTCTCAGAATATCGTTCTGTTTAATGCAATCAGAGCAGAATCAGCGAGTTAAATGAGGCCCCATAGCATAGACTTCTCTATGGTCAAGTGTCCGATAACAATTGCCTTGAGACAGCTCTCCAACATTCGTTCGTATAACGACCGGCAAGACTTCAGGCTCCTATGAGAATTTAGAAAAGGGTTCGGAACTCGAAAAATTGCCACGGATGTATTTATTTATGCCTAGGTGTTATCGAAAATGGTTTAGTAAAATGTGAGAAAGTATGTCAGGCTCGAGTCGCACGTTTTCTTCCGGGTATTGGTGGGAAGGGCGAAGTTTAACTGCGTTTAACACGCTTTATAATCACGCTTTTCACGGATGACGGCTCGCTGAAGCTTTCTGCTTCAAAGGTTCCGAATCAAATCGACTACTACCTTGCCCGCTGCTTGCACCTTATGCTTATGCCGTAATTGCTTTGGTCTTTTGCTTACTCGGGCATTTCGCTGAGTAAAGGGGGTTCAGCAAGCGTATAGTGGAGGCTCGCGCGCTCTCTGCGTAGACTGTCTCTAGAAGATTCTGATATTCTCATACTGAAGTTTGACTATTTTATTTTCAATTACAACCTGCGCAAATCAATCTAAAGACCAAGGGATAATTTATTAGTTAAGAAAGAACTTGGTCCTATCGCTTTTATACTATCTGCTGTTCAAAATTCCGGCCAGTTGGGAGCCAGGAGTGACAGCCGGGCGATTCGCATGGAGCGGCGAAAAGACCTTGACTGTTGTCGATTGCCGAATGATGAACGCCGGTAATTGCATTTCCTGTCGGGCGTCTCTTTCTGTTGTCCTTTTTGTGCCGTCGGCCTGACAGTGGCCGCCCTCCGATCAGCGACATTGAATCCCCCGCAAACCACATGGGAAAATGAATCACGTGGCAGGGGAATTCGACCGACGAGTTTTTTGTGCTAATAAAAAAGACATTGTTCGTATTAGGCGCAATAAGAACGGACAGAAAGACAGGAGGGTAAAAAATTTCGTACACGCTGCATGTCGCTCAGTTTCTCAGGGACCCTCTGTTCTGCACAAAAACTGTAATCATCCTAATACTGCGTGTGCCATATGTATCTCGGGGTCGTAGAATTAACCTCATTTAATCATGCGAGGGAATATCTTCTCATCAAACTGCAGTATGTTGCTGGATAAATGATCGCAGTCAAACTTTTAGGCTTTGAGCATACTTGAAAAAATCACGTGTGTGGGTTGCCTGGAATGCATTATTTACTCTACTTTTACGTCACCAAATTAAAATGTATTAAAGCTTATCTGTCGTCACCTTTGTAATTTCGCAGTTTTTGAAAGTCTACGGATTATAAGAGCGTTGCAATTTTTTCGTTAAGTATTAGGATTCTGAATAGAGGTACAATGGAGCCGCTAAATATCAGTATTCTTCTCTTAGTTATTGCCCAACGCTGCAATACAATTATGTCATAGCTCATCTGTAACAGAAGCACTGCCTTACACGGTAAAGGTAACAATTCTACTTCAATAAGAACGCTTTCAAAACTTGAACAGATGACTATTCGATTCAGAGAGGACGGCTTGCAAGTTAAATCAAGATGAAAAATCTCATTTTTGATTTTAAAACTGTCCTTATCACAGCGGAATTGATACATATCGCGTAACGCAGAATTTAAGCCAATAAATCACTCTCTGTGCACGTATCTGTTAACGCTGTCTATCCAATGAGCTTCTTTTATACTCATAGCATGCGAGCCGACGATCTAATCGCAAACATACTTATCGACGCCTGCGTCGCCCTACTCATATATTGAATGCTACCAGAGATTGTACACAACTGCTTTGTTCATACGCCGTCGCTAGCTTGCTAGTATCGTTGGACATGTGGCTTGTTTCCAAGATATCGAATATACTTGAAAATTCTTAACTAGCTGTTGCATTGCACTATTCGAAAGCTCTCAAAGTATACTCGACGTCTGATGGGGATAGGACAAATCTTGTCTAATACAGACAAAATACAAATATATAAGTGATTTAATTTTAGAACTTTCGAGCGACGCTATTGAAGAGGAACGGTGCGCAGCGACCTGTGCAGTTGTCTGTTCAATCACAGGATCCTGTGGCGGAAGATACTGGCCAGGGCAACCACAATCATTACAAGGCGCCTCATCAACTGCTGATCAAGGCCGTACGCAACGGACTCTTCGGTCAGCCGCTAAAGTCGAATGGTCTCCAGAAATCAACTACTGTGGATAACATTGATCGCATAGCCGCACAAGAGTTTCCCCCTCAGGACGTCATGAGCAGGTCAGACATTTTATCGCGTTTTTATCGCATTTATGGAGTTTTTAAAAATCTTCAAAAGGATCGCACTATTATTAAATGTGCAAGCATAAATTGTCTACGTTGGAAAAGATTTGTGGCATTTTTCAAAGAGATCTTTTTAATGCCCTAAGTCGGCAGAGAAAGAGAGAGTCCAATTCACAACTAAAGCGACGATATGAGCGAAAAATCCTCCAATGCCATAAGATTAATTTGGCTCCGAAACGATCAGATAATTTTATAATCTCAGTTTGACGCTTGCCCGTCTCGTCTTGAGACCTTTCAATGACCTAGCGATCTTGCAACGTCTCGAAGAGTGCAACTGGGTATTGATTCTGAAAAGTGCACTAAAAACTTCCCCATTTCAACAGTTCAAAGCTTGTTTGCAAGCCATTGGAGATGCAACAAAAGGCGTTATTCGATCCTCTCAGCGCTGATTGGGAGGACAACAACTGGAGTATGAAAATAGAAGCGGTTAGTGTGACCGAGAGACGTTTAGATCTGGCTACAACTCGCTGTCAAAGGGGAGCAGTTTGCCTGGAACGCCGGTGCGCAAGGCGCTGTCGATGAAGGCGCAGGAGGCGCACGTCGTTGTTGAGCGTATCTACTGCATCAGACAGGTGCTCGAAAAGGTGCGCCCCATTCACTGTTTGTTTTACCATTATCGGTTGCGCTTGTGTTGTCTATTGCTGTCGTCAAGTATGTTATGTACTCGCCATGTTAATTGTGAAGCCGGCGGCTCGTCTTACTCTCTTCCACTGATTCACCGTTCGATCTATTTCCTGCTCGGCCATACAATGCCGCGCGTAGTAAACCCTCTACGAAGTTTTCGCTGCACCGCGCTGCTATAATTGTCCGTAAACTCGTTCATCAATTTTTGCGACATTCCACAAATTATCGGACAGTAGGTGATTTATTCTTGCGGTGAAGTGAGACGGTGTAAGACTGAGACGAGCGAAGATATTGTCTCAATTGTCTCTGTTATTGTCTCCCAGCAGTGTAACGCTCTATACTACTTCATTGTTTCCACTAGCCAAGCTACCTTAATGGGAAAGAAGAGCAGATCTCTAACGCCAGTTTTTCTCTTAACGAATGTCGCGGTAATTCGCTTTCACTTTCCGTGAGAATTTTTTTGAATATAATGGGGATATCCAAGGCCAAGTTGTTGCGTCCACAGGGTCGGCATGAGGGTAGATGACGGCCGCATGGGGATTGAAGGGAAGGTCGCTATAGCAGTCGATAGGCCGTGTCGATGATGTAGGAGACGAACTTCTTGGGGTGGGCAGAATAAGCGAAATAGATTCCAAAATCTTTCTCATATTTTCAAATTTTCTCAGAAACGCCTTGGCAAAAAAAACTTTGAATGTCATGCGCATCAAACAACAACTTGCGGTACATTCGTCCACTGTCATTAATGACCGCAGAGTGACCTTTAAAGGACTAAAGTGATTAGAATTCTCCTTAAATTCTTCCAAATGCACCAACACGGATATTGCTGTTTCTCATTCCAGTGATTGAAATATGTCAAAATTAACGCATTAGACATTTTTTTGACATCATCAGATCAATCAAATGCAAATTTCCAAACTTCATCAATTGTAAGCTTATCGGCTTATGGATCGTCTCTCACCGAAGGTACAGGTCGCGTTGTTTTTCTGGGTCTTTGCACCATCGCGAATCGTAGATCGAGTGTAATGACGCGCGTAACACAAGAGAGTCCCGTTTCAAACTCGTCGCTTTTTGCGTCACCGCCTCCAGTCACCAAGGTCACGGTGTGACAGAGTCAATAGACTGCGTCGAAGAGAGTGTTTTTCGCGCATTCTAGTGTGCAGAGCTAAAAGTAGCGAATATCGCGCTTTCATTCTGCTCTTGTTTGTCTGATCGCCTTCTTGTATTTCTTTTATCATTTGTTTGTTTATTTATTGTTGCATTCATCATTTTCTCTGGTGAATGACGGTATTAAAATCTAGAGATATTCAGTGCAAATAATTTCAGTTAAGAACCATTCTATCCCGTTTTCAGTCCTGTCCAGTTACTCTCGGCTCATTACTTGATGCAGTTTGAGTTGAGAATTTCAGTCGCATTTGCCTTTGAATTCCTAAAATTTCTTAAATATATCGGTGATTGCTCCCAGACGATATCCTTTAATTAGATCCTCGTTCTTGTCCATGTTTCTATTTTTGACTTCATCATACATACCATATTTTTCCTACTTTATGCCCAGCTGCACCGTAGCCTACGTCAGGAGCGATCAGATGTTCTAATAGACGGTTCATTTGTATCTCTCTCTCTCTCTCTTTGTTTTTCGTCCCATCCATCGCATAAACCCTTAGTTTAGCCGCAGAACATTTTGCAGCTTTGGTTAAATATAGATTTCCACCTGCTTCAATTCTCTTCCAGCCGGCTAACCAATTGTCTTTCATCGAATAACGCTTTCGGGCGTTTATTGTTCTGGACCTTTGTATTTAAATATTATATTGTAAATCGTATTGTAAATTGAATGTAGTGGCGCGTAGCGCCGATGGGCGGATGAGGGACGCGTCGTTAAAGTGGACTTTTCGGGATGGCTGCGAGTCGGATATGGGGATGACAGAAGCAGTGACCATATATGAACGCACTGTGACCTTGGAGCGATGGGTGATGGTCATCAAATCATCGACAGCCGCTGGCACAAAAAGGGCCAGGAGCGATCGGTAAAGTAGGGAGGGTTCAGAGGGTATCTGGATGGGCGGTGCGTCGGATGTGGACGCTGACTGACCACATAGACGATGAGCGACCTTGGTCGCTGGTCATTGAATCGTCGACCAGTGTCGGCGTTCAAGGGGGCGGGCCCTATGCCGGTCAAGAGACGCGTAGGCCTTCGCCCCTATCTATTCGCGCAAAAACCGTCCAATTTCGACGGGGCGTGCCACACGAACGCCAGCATATATGTCTCCAATGTCGGCAGTGGAACGAACCCCACTGCCCTAACTTTCTTCCAAACTTACCTGTCATTCTCGCTGACCCGCCCAGTGTCGCTCTTCTGTGTTCTGAACTTTCGCTTCGTTCCCTTTCGACGACGCTCGGCAGCAAGTTGTTTTACTGTGGCCGGCCGAAGCGACATCATTTTTACATTTGTAGTCAGCTTACCCTATCCCTGTGCGTAGCCAATCGTAATCTCAGAAATATTTGCCTTCTCGCCTCCAATGAAAAATTCTTGCAAATTTTGATTCGTAAGGCAAAATTTTGGGCAGTATTTCGCGCACAATTGTGAAACCTCACTGTTTCATGTCGGCTAGCGCCGTAAACAATGCTAGATAAAAAGGGCGATTGTTGGTGTATTGGCTGTGCCTAGGGATAGGGTACAATTTTCAGTTTTAATTAATGTCCAATTAACTTCGAGCTGCCAGCCTTAAGCATAATGTCAATCGTTGAACAATCTTTCACGATGACAATGCAATATCTGCGTGACGCGGCGCATTGTGCGAAATACTGCGTCGTGTTTCTTTGCTTACCCGCCAGACAGGGAAGCTACACGGTAAGCATCGTTAGTTCATCTGTCTGTCACGTCAACGAAATTTATGTATCGTTCTAAAGTTGGACAAATCTGCTATCCATCATCCCAGTAAGCTCCAAAACTGAAACGTTTCTTGAACTGCATAAAAAAGCGATTACTTTCAACACTCGATTGCAGTTATTGAGTGGTTTAGAATTAGTTATGGAAGCCGGAAGAAACTTGAATGCGCTCTAAGTATCGAATGAAAATATCTGTGACACCCAACGTTCAACGAATAACGAGTTGCCAGCGAACTTTCATTTGAATTAAAATGACGCGAAATGTTCGGATCGACAGTTTGTAAGCGCTAACTGTAGCAGTATATAACTGCTGATCAACTTACCAATAGTTTGCGATTTGAGATTACTGCTGCCTCTACTCGCAGTAATTTAAAAACATATCTGTGTTCGTCTGTATCCAAACCTCACTTATGCTCTACTTTCTGCATTCCTCCATTGTGCTCAACCAGTCATTTTTAAGTGGAATCAGAAGTGTTTACTGTTGTGCCGAGGCATTCTGTGGTCTCGTCGACGCTCAAAGAAAAGTGCATACTACAGGTGCGATTGATAGAAAGTGAGAGAGAGGGAGAGAGAGACGTTGAGGTTGTAGCGATGGTGTCCGGAGCAGTCAGGTCCTGCCCTCCACTCGCCGCTGAAATCTGTCGCCGGCTCGCTAAGTGTCTGCGGTAAACGCAACGGACCATTGTTAGACCGGCTGACAGAGTCAATTTGCCGACGGCGGTAGTGCTAAACTACATCGCCACCCCGATACCTCAAAGTAAAACGCATCGTGGTCCGAAGTGCCGTTGGTCGTCTCTCTGTCCCGCATCCCGCTGCCAGCCACACCCGACTGGCCCGCGTGTTTATACGCCAGCGGCTACGCCAGGGGACTCAGGCGGCACTTTCTCATCGTCTTGCCTCGCCGCAGCCTACGGGCTCATTGTCGTCCGCGACGCGACTAACTCTAGCCCCTCCTCGGCTGCTGTCCACTTTGGCTGAGACGGCGGCGACTTCATTGTGCGGTCACGACGTTTCTGTCGTATCGGCTACGAGGCGTCGACGCGCCGTTCTCCTCTTGTGTCAGCTGCAGTTGTTAGTGAAGAATGCGCCTTACGGGCTACTAGTTGTCGCTGGTCGCGTGCCGACCGCGTAACCCGACACTACTACGACAACTACTCACTCTTTTCCCGTCCTTACTCGACCGTCCGGCGGGCCGCGTCGGTCGCATCCTCATCTTTAGTCGCTCTCCAATGTCATCGGATTACACGCGTGACGCCATCGCGGGCGGTCCCGCCGTCGGCCGCACAAAGCGCCGACGGGCGTGTGTTTGTGCGTCCGATCAACGACTCGGTTGATTTCGACGAATCTCGCGGAAGTCGGCGTCGCCAACGCCGACCAGCTGCTGGGTGGTCGAGACTGTGAGAGTTCGTTCCGCGCGGCCTGCGGCCAACGATGTGGCGCAGCGTGGTCAAGATCAATCGAACCTGTCGCGGAGATTACGTGGTATGCTGCCGCTGGCACCGACGACGACCCTCCGCCGGTCGCCGCCGTTATTGAGCGACTCTTTCTGTTGCTTGGTTGCGCAGCCAAATATCCTCTTCTTCTCATCCTCTCCACTGCTTTATGTCCTTCGCTCCTGCCGCAGTCTGATTATTGTTGCGTCAGGCGTTTTCGTCATCAAAGCTCCCTAGAGCGCTCGTTAATTATTATTTCTGCTACCTGTTCAGCTTCTCTCAAATTATCACCGTATCTTTACCATTTGAATTTTGCGCCATTTAAACATCATATATGAGGATTAATTTTTTAAATGACGATTTGTCGCTTTAAATAAGCGTAAGAAAATTTATGAACTGAAAACAATTGAGAAAAATGCTTTCACAATAAAAAAAGTATTTGACAGTAAATTTCGTAATTAAGAAGGAAGATAATAATAGACCATTTCAAAGAGCAATTCATTCGTCTTTCTCATTCATTCTCACTCATTCGTCCTTATTTACATAACGCTAAAAAACAGTTGATAACAATTTGATTAATTCTAATAAAATTCGATTTGCAGGTTAGCGAAGAGTATCACGTTTACGGTGGGCCGGCTGAGATGAAGTTCATATCTCGAAGTCGACCGCAAACCGTCGATCAGCTGCAACATTCCTCCGTACGCAGCGAAAATGTTTATGACCAGGTTAGTTTCGTTTTTTGTCGATTTTTAAAAAGCATCTGCCATCTTCTCTGCCGCCGCAGTATTGACTGTCGCAGCATCGCCTCCCACTTCTCGTCGCTTTGTACCAGACGTTTTTTCGCTCGCTCGGTTAATATTTCTCTTTATTTTGTTCTCAGTGCGAGCGTGCTTGGAGCATTGTCACCTGAACGGCGGCTTCCTTTGATGTTGCACTTCTCATAGCGGCAGCCTCGTTTGTCTTGTGTTCGTCAGCTCCTCACCGAACACACTTTGACAAATTCTAGAATATTTGACAGAACTTGCCCTACGAAAGCTAAGAATCCATTGTAATTCTTTTCATTTTGCCTGTCGAAATCCTGCTTTTTCTGATGTTCTACACTTCCCTGGATGGAATATCTTTTAGCAGCCGAATTGAGCCATCTTCTAGCAATAAAAGCGCCTAATTCTTCATGCTTATCTGCTAGATAGGGCAAGCTGCGCGAGTGAGTATCTTTCCACATCGATTTCTTATCAAGCTTATCTTGGAAACATTTCACCCATCACTTGAGAGCAATGCTGATTCGCATCGATTTTTAGTATGTAGGAGAGTGAAAATTATTTAATTCTTGTTTAATTTCGAGTATGATTCGTTTGAAGCGTGCATATGCATATGTTGAGACTGTCTAATGTCTATAGGTGTAAACGGGCAGGTCAATAATGAATCAACGCATTAGCTGTCATGATGATCGGGCTGATATTCACTGTCGTCATTCGCGATTTATAAGGAAGATATTGCAAATTTTTTGCCCATTTTTGAACTAAGACACTCGAAAGGTTCATTTGATCTCTCTCATTGTTTAGTGCTGTTGACAACGTACTATTGTGGTAATTGCTCCTGTATGTCCTTGCTCAGTCGCTTAAAGTCATTTAAGGTAGAGAGCAGCGGTAGTTCACAAGAGGTTCAAAGTTATAATCGTACATCTCATGTGTCAGTAATTGCTCAAATCGATTCTCAGCGTCACGTGATGGCTGCGACCAATATCGACAGCTAGGTGAGGATGAATACACATGTGGGACTTGTAGTTGATTCTATTACGCCAATTGGTGGCTGCCTGCTTCAGCTGAGTCACTGCGTCGAGGAGCGCGAATGAAAAATGATCCAGTTAGGACACGGTCCGGTCGCGTCCCACATGGGCATCGATTTTGATTTCCGGCGCGATAAGATGTCGGGATTATGAGAAGCGTATGGGCTGGGCGTAGTTAGTCGGGCGGCGGTGTTCGCCGTCGGTGTGCAATGCGACGAATCGTTTTCCGATATTGTCCTCCTCCTCGCGCCTCGTTGTTCCTCCTTTCCTTCCTTAGGCTGTTCAATCGTTCTCCTGGCTATTGAGCGTGTTGCCCTAGATAATTGTCTGCTTCTTGGAGCTTGACTTCAGGACTTGTTGGATCTAAAAAGGAGATTGATTCGATGAAACGACCCTTCCCCCCATTTTCGTTCAGTTGATATACATTTTATTGAATTTTTTATTGTAGAAAAATCCAGGTTCAACTGTTGCGATGAAATTGTTGCGGTTGCTTTATCTAACGCAAAGGACAGCATTGCATAAGCTCACGCGACTCTGGGAGAATTATAATTATTTTAGTATTCAATTTACGCCGTTCGACAATTGTCGAAGTAGCCAATCCCGATACTCTCATTTCTCTCTCCGGATGTGTTTGCGTATGCGCAGGCATTGCTGGTGAAAGAAGAGTGTTTTCGTTGTTCGATTGGTCCAACGCGCTTTTTCTTTACTGTCGCCGCTTTTTCCGGACCACCGTGCGTAAGCGGCTCGAGTGGGTTGTCCACTCGACGCGCGACCACCAAATCCCTGCGAAAGTGAGGTGTGTACACGGCTGTTTCGTGCCGCACCACCCCTAACCGGTCCCGATGCTCGTGGGGCCTTACGCGAATTCGGCGCCAAATTGAATGCTCGTAAATTTTTACATCAACGTTTAACTCCCCGCAAGATCCCCCGAAAGTGTGCGGCGGCGGCCATCAAGGCCGACCGCGGTAAATATTCGCGCAAGTGCGAGGCAGGCGAGAGAGCGCGAGAGAGGGCAATAGAGAAGAGAAAGAGATCGCAGAGTGTGGCGCGCGGGTGATCTTCGTGGCCGGTGCCTCCGATCCGAACACCCGGCGATTCGACAGGTCTTTGTGAGTCCGCGCCGCCACGAATCGGTTTTTCCGTCACCCACGCCCTACGGCCCGGCGATGTCTCGTCCGCCACCTGGCAGTTAATCTCGCTCGCACCCGGCGGTCTTCCACCATACTTCGCCCTTCTGGAGGGCCGGCCGACCTCCGCATCGTCGCGGGCCGCCATCGCCACTGCAACCCCCGACACCGCCATCACGCGACGTATCGCCCTGCCGCACTATCGTCATTTTATCTTTGACGATTTTTGCGTGACAAGTGGAGTTCAAGTCGAAGAAGGTGGCGTTGGTAAGCGGCGATTGGTGGTCGCGGTGTCGGTTGTGGCGCGCGTTCAACCGGAAGTCGCCAGCTGCCATGGTTCGTCTGGCGACAATCGACGAAGTAAGTCGCCGCAGGAGCGGTCGGTCGGTGGTCCATTCCGTGACCGTTTCCGTTGTAGTACGTGTAATTGTTCTCGGCCATAAGCATATTCGCAATATTCTTTCTTTCGCTCCAGTCTTCCACGCGCAATGGCGCATAGTTGGGTTAAGTAGAGCAATAGTGCTGCCTATTCTCTGCGTCTTCGCCAGCCGGCGACCCTACCGATTTGACGCCCTGGTATCCTTGAGGTAAAACGCTCGCAAACGCCCCGCCCCAATTCGACCGAGCTGTCTGGTCCCGCGAGTATGGCGTTGTCGTTGTGCCGTTTCCAAGTGACTTGCTGATTTACATCGCATCGCTGAAACCAAAAATGCATAGAAAATAGGTTTTTCCGATTCGTTCGCTAATCAGCACCGCTGAGACAATGGACGAATGGCGACGCCGCCTCCCCCCGATAACGAACCTAAAAATCGATGGTTTATTCGCAAGCGAGCATGAGCCCAGTTGCGCGGCGCACCAGGACGGAGCACCCGAGATCGTCCCCCTTGTCCGCCGGTCGGCGGCAAATTGTTCACTCCCGTCGCCCGCTAGGCGGCTTTCAAGTCTCCGACCGCGCGCACCGAGCGCCGCCTGGATTTTCCGGCGCGCTCCTTGTCCGGTCCAGTCCTCTACTGCTTTTTCTTGCTCCACGATTGTCAGTCGTTCTGCGTCATTGTCTCTCTGCTTTCCGTGGGCATATCTCTTCTTTTGCACTGAGAGCCGATAATCGCCATCACCTCATAACGACGAAGATTCGTCGGAATTTTCCACTGTCACAATGCTTAATTTACTGTTGACAACGCTGACATTTATGTCGGCCGTTGCGGACAAGTGTCGACGGTGTATGACCAAACTTGTTAAGCTGGACCTGCCACCGCGACTAATGCGGGCCAAGACGAGCCAGCAAGCGCGCGCTCGCGACGGCGCCATACGCCGATCGAAGAGCCAGCCGATGCATTCGCCATCTGTCGACCATCCGAACGAGTCAGACGACGAGTTTGCAGGTGAGTTTTATTATGGGCTACGGTAGGGATGTGGGTTCGCCTTTGTCTCTCGTTTGCCCAGCGGGTTTTAATAGCCTAAATATAACTTCGTTTTAGGCGAATACGGGCCGATTCAAAATTCGCTTGTGTTTGCTTTGGCAAAGACACGCATAGATTCATTTTCCTCCCTCTCCCTCCCTCTCTTCGACCTCAAGGGTTGTTTACAATGCACTGACCAACTGTTTTTTCTTCCATTACAATGCACGCGCGAAATTCGGTCGGTCGGTGCATAGTGGACACTGCTTCAGTCGATCGGATAGCCTTTCACTGGCATAGCTGAGATTTCGTTTGCAAAATTCTAGCAGTGAATGATATATTCACAAATCGGTATTTTTAATGCTGATGCTTAGCGGTTAAAAAAGTAATGATATATGAAGCGTGTATGCCATACATAGCGTGTATGTTTTATAATTTCAGAAAATTAGTACGTTTACTTTCAGGCGTTGTACAAGTTACAGTGCCAGACTGCGGACACATTGCTCGTCTGGACACGCTGAGCAGCGACGTTTCCGATGGGTCGAAGCCGAGCTTCCGCAGTTCCGTCCACAGCACGAGCAGCTCCATGACCACAGCCAGCGCAAGCAGCGACGATCAACAGGTACGCGACGCTCACTTTTTCATACAGAATGGAATGAAGCTGATGAAAATTTAGTGCAGCTTTATTATTAAATGCTCCTGGAGTCAGACTTAATTCATTGACACTCAAGCTGTGCGGGGCAGTCTAAGTACTAATTAGCTCTGATTAGGACTGAATGAGAATCAGGGCACTGTCTTTCTTCAATAACGTTTTGTGAGTAAAAAACATCAAAGAGAGAGTCGTCTGAACTCCTTGCGGTTCTCGGCGAAATGCCGATGGATCTATAGGCGCAACCAATTCACGAGACAAATCGCGCAGATAACATACTACGCTGAGGATGAGATTATCGATTCGAACCATTTATACCTCGGCGCAATTAAATTTGCAGTTTTGCAAAATCAAGTTGAAGCGGAGCATGAAACAGAATGGAAGAGTACTAGTGGACTTTTCTTACTTGCAGAACGTGGCGCTGGCCGAAGCTGCTTGGGATCACGTTGCTATGCAGCCGGACGAGTTGCCCTTTGCCGCCGGTGACGTCATTAAGGTGCTCGATTGGTCTTCTCATCCTGAACTGTGGTTCGGGTCATGCCACGATCGCTCCGGATGGTTCCCTGCGTCCCATGTCAGGGTGCGTTACACTGGCATATTAATTTCCACTTACGCACCTATCTTATTGTATAGGCAGTGCTCTATCATTAAATTACATTCAATTACAATAGCGGTAATTGAACAGTTTTCCCGCTCACTTTGCTACTGACAACTTGTAGGCTTGCTTGCCACGATTGCAAAGACTTCAACACAAACAAATTTCTGAGGTGCAATTTTCATTATTCTTGCATCTCCTCACTCGTACAAATTTAGTTCCATCCGATATTAGCGCAGGTAGCCGCAACTGGTCTCACACTCTGAAGCAGTATTGTTTGAATTACGATTTTTTATTTTTATTTTCAGCTGCTTGCAAGTCAGACCGCAGATACGCGATCGAAGGTCGCCGCTGTGGATGATAATTTGAAGTTTCCGCAACCGATGCGGACACTTCGTTCCAAAATTGTTCAGGAACTAGTCGCGACCGAACGTGACTACGTCAACTTGTTGCAAAATTTAGTCGAGGTTAGTTTTCAATATTTCTTCTCGCGCATTGTACTACAATTGCGTGCATTTGATATTGTGCATACTACATAAACCCCAAAAATGTGGGCAAAATGTATCAAACGGTTACCATAAATACATATAGCAAGTTCTTTCATTCTTGCCTTACAAAAGTTTTGAAGGTATATAATGGGTCTCTGTAGCGCTTCGAAGTATAGCAATGAGAAAAGTGTAAAAGAGTAGCATACAACGATAAACGTGCAAGAAGGCAAGAGTAGAGTAGAGAAAAAAATCAATTATATTAGCTGCTCAGCCGGCGAATAAAAGCGTTTTCTCGGTCGTCTTTATCGTTCTTAAACAAATTTCTTGCAGGGCTTCCTACACCAGGCGCGTCGACGGATTGAGTTATTCCCCGCCGAACGCCTCCGAGCTATTTTCGGCAATCTTGAAGCGATCCTCGCCCTGCATCAGAAATTGCTCACAGACCTGGAGTCGTATTTCCTTGGCAACGCGCCAGAAAACAGCTGCGTCGGCGACTGCTTTCTGCGACACGTAAGCTTACGCTTTCTTTGCTTTCTATTAAATGGGAAAATAGTGAAGGTTCCGAGTTGTTTACTGTAACATTTTAGCAGCGCGCTTTCTTTTACCTCGCTACACTATACGATTATTTCGGTAATCTAGTGTGTTATTATCTTTCTTTCACCGTCTGTGTAAATTACTGTAATTGAGCGCCACCGATTGCAAATGGACGGCCTAATTTTCGGATAGAGTAAAATTATCGGACATTCGTTCGCTTTCTCATGTGCCAAATGGCAAGGGAATCCTCGCGGGGATAGAAAACCGGTTTCTTTGTGCGATATTGGCACGCCGGAGATGGTCATCGATCACGCTGTAATGACCAGTGGTCACTCAAGCGAAATTCCCTCTATCGCCCCATTTGACCGAGTCCCTCCCACCTCAGCCGGCATTCCCAGTTTTACATTTGAAGATTTAATCTGATCGGAAACACAAAGGCATCAATGACTTTAAACGGCAACTCGGATCAACGCAAAAAAGTTGGCCTAAATATATGCACTCAATGATGTAAATATATATATCACATTATTTTCATCAAAATAAACTTAAAAAATGAACGAATGCTGCGAAGAAAGAGGATTTTGGATGCATATACAGTAAAATTCAAAATATTTATATAGATTTTCATATTGTCGTGATCTTTTCGCGCACAAAATTGAAGAATGTAATGCAAAGTGGGACCTTTTAAAAACTGAGCATCCTGCGATCTTCGCACTCTTCTCATTCTTCGCTCATTCCAAGCTTATTTCGATGAAAGTTTAACGCATAATTCGAACTATACGCCACCAAATGCAAATACTTTCCCAACTTGTGATTTGACTTTAGTTCTCCCTTTTAAGAATTGCAATTTCCATTTTTTTTACGATCAGTGGATTCTTTTCAGCAATCAAGATTCACGATCTATTCTGAGTACTGCAACAACCGGCCGGTCTCCTGCGCCGAGCTGGCAAACCTGTCCAGGCAGGCTCAGTATCATCAGTTCTTTGAGGTATAATCTTGTTAGCGAAGAAAAACATGTGTCCTCGCAACGTGTCCTCGCTGCTACTTAACAAAGTTTTGCGGACAAGTTTTTAAGCAAACAAACGTGTGGCGGTGGAGAGTTTTTTGCCAAGAAATTATGGCGGCCTTCTAATGGTACTTTGGAACGTCAACTGCAGAAGCGGTTATAACGCATTTGAACAAATAATTACATGATGCAGTTGTTCGTGCAATAAAGATCAAATTTTTGCACACTCTGAGGGATAGCGAAGCAAACCTGTCTGACGGTAGGTAACCCGTCTCCCCGACCCCACCTTTAGATGGTTGTTGAAACTTAAGCATCGTACTAAGTGAGAGGCTACCGATTTCGGCTGCCAAAAAAATGGTAATGACCGCTCTTACCTTTTTCTAAAAAGATGCCTTCTTGGTCGCAAGCACAATCCTCTTTCAATTGGCTGGGTCAGCGTACGTTGAATATTACTCAACCATGACATCATCCCACGCTTATTATTTGAAATTAACAAAAACGGAGCATAAGCTGTTTCTTTCTGACATGATGGCAGTGAAACATTCTGTAAGTTGATATATTTAGGCTTGTCGGCTGTTACGCGGGATGCCGAAACTGTCGTTGGAAGGCTTTTTGTTGACACCAGTACAAAGGATCTGTAAATATCCGTTACAATTGGCCGAGCTGCTCAAGGCGACACCCGACTCGCATCCCGACCGACAGGCGGTCGAAGGTGCCTATAACGCCATGCGAGCCGTCGCCAGCGACATAAATGATCGCAAACGCCGACTAGAAAGTCTCCAGAAGATTGCTGCATGGCAGTATACTGTCGAAGGATGGCGGGTAGGGTAGTCTTGAAAAAAGTCATTAACATCAAGGCGCGATACATTATGCGCTCTTAAGAATTGGCCTCAATCAAAGAAATGATGGTCATGTACTAAAAAGTTAACATCATATTTGAAAATATTTTGTATTTCAAGTTACTGTTACTTTTGCTACATTATTTTACACATTTGTGCCAGTTTCACTGCTCTGTCGACGGTGCCTGATTTGAATATATTCAGGGTCCCGACTTGCTCGACAGAAATAGTGCCATGTTGCACAGCGGCGAGCTGACGTGCCGCTGCATGATCAACGGCAGCGTGCAGTGGACGAAGGAGGTCGTCGCCTTCTTGTTCGATCAAACGCTCATCCTATGCAAACGTGATCTACTGAAGCGCAACTTGCACATCTTCAAGGATCGCGTCTCATTGGACGCCGCTCGCTTTGTAGATATCAAGGATGGAAAAGGTGAGGAAAATGAATTTACTGGAGATAATTATTAATTTTTGTGCTGTAAAGTGTAAAGAAGACGTTCAGCCTTAAGTTTATAACGATTAATGTATTGCTCGTTCAGATGCAAATTTCGGCGTGTCCGTGAAACACGCCTGGAAACTTGTGACCGATACTACGCAATACCTCTTTTCGTGCCGAGACCGTAAGTCAAAGCGCCAATGGGTGGAGACTTTCGAAGCGCGTGACGCCCGCCATCAGCAGGGATTGGACGAAAGGCCGGCGACCAATGACGAACGACGATTGGTCATCGCCACTATCAGAAGTCCGTTGGTCGAAAGTAATGGAATTGTTGGTAAGCTATCGCCTCTAATTGCCCTTATAATCATGAATAAATGTCTATGTTAGTTGAAGAGTAGTTCGGTGAAGCTGAAAAATGGTACAAAATTGTAATGGAGTGGTATAATTTTGTATTCGTCCATATTTTTCCGTTTGGTATTTTCATTCGTTCCTAATTTCTCTCCCGATGAAATTCAAATTAGCTTCACTTACTTTATTGTTTACAAACTGATCATCGGCAAGACAGATCACGAATTATTTCAAACAAAATAAAGAAAATTATTTCAACGCGGTATAGTATACTAAATACTGAATTGGTTTATATCGCTTTTATGGAAGTAATCGCCATTCCTTGCTGCACTCAACCCCAATTCTTATATCAGCCGAACTCTTATAATGACGAATTTCTCTTGCAGCCCGCAAGTCGGAATCTCAATTGGGTTTGCATTCGTCGGACAGCTCCGACGGCCCGATGTCCCGTCGAAATTCGGGCGCAAAGAAGAACTCTATACGCAAGAAGCCCAGCTCCTGAAATATGTACTCTGATTCGCCGACTTTCAGCAGGCATTTTGGGTGTTCTGGCACCAGATGACAGTTTTGGTTGCTCCGCACTTCGATGTGTCCTCCTGCTAGTATTTCCATTCCCTTTTCTTCAGATGGACGTATTTATTTCCCGGTTGGGCAGGTTCAAAGTCCGAGGCGCTTTTCGAAAGTACATATAAATGTTATGCATTTGAGCACGTTGAATTTGTACATTTTTATTGTTTTGTGATTTGCTGAAGTGTTAAACATGCATTTACTTCAACTGATTTTTGAATCATTAGTGAACGCGCATCATATGTGATTGTATGTGAGGCTATTCGGACGACTCCTCTATGACCTCGTGATATCTTAGCTAAGCTATCGCCCAGTGAGAAAATGATAATCGCAATTTATCCGCTTCATTCGCCTGGTCTTCTCAGTCTTCCAATGGTTTACGTTCAAAGTTACGCTGTTTGCGAGTTTTTAATAAACCATGGTTTATGCCGAGTGCTTGATAAGGAACATACAAATAAGCAGACATACGATCGCAAAAGCAGGTCAGCGGTCAATTATTTATGGACGAAAGTAGTGGAACTCAGGAACAAGGCCGAACATGCTCATTCGACGAGTAAGGCATTGTCGAAACATCCGCGCAGTTGCCACGCGACAATATGACAACGTAAAATAATTTTTGAAGTAAAATTTTGACAGTACACGTGCAGTTGCATGCTTAGAAAGCGCAGCGCGCTAATAAGGCGCGATGTTAAGCAGAAAATCAAGAGAACCATTTTTCTTATATTGCTCTTTCATTTTAGTTGCATTTTTTTATATAAATCAGAACAAACTTATACACTGAAAACACTCTACAATTATGAGCGATTGCGAAGAAGCAGAGGCAAAATGACGTTTGCTCTGCTTTTTGATCCTAATAGGCCTATGGAGCGCTTTTTCACGATATAGAACGAGGCGTAAAACGTGCCTTGTGGAAAACTCAGTCCCCCCTACATCGTCAACCAGTAATTAAGAACAAAAGTCCACCAAAAAGTGGAGCGACATTATTGCCAGCAG
>NIUQ01001901.1:0-26102 GCA_002796945.1 Plectus sambesii
ACTCGGCAATTATTATCATTGGAAAACGCTCTCCGGTTTGTGAATTTTATTTATTGTTCCAATTTCGTCACATTGCCGAAGCGACTTGGACAATAAATGAGCTCTCGAGAGCATTTATTGGGCTCGTAGACGCAACAAATCAATTACAAATGAACAAAATGAAGTAGCAAATTTGATCGAGCGAGACTTGAAGCAGCCCGAAATCGACCACCAACGACAACTTAAAGTATTGGACATGGAAAGTGGCGGAGAATGAGCAGCAGAGAAAGTGCGCCGATGGGAGTGATCCACAGCGAGGCTGTTTTTGAAAGCCTGGTAGCATGAAAAGGCATTTCCTCGCCTTCCTCGGCGACAACCTTCTCCCATCTCACAACCTGAATGACCTACAGGTCCTACAGCGTTCTCCCTGCGCAGTCACTAAAGAGATAGAGTACCCGCTTTGGTCGGTCCTCGAATCCGCTCTTGTTCTTGTCGCGCTCGTTCAGACTGTGTCGATTGCGTCCTCGGGCGAACATCTGTAGTCGTTCCATGAGCGCGCCCGGCGACTTCGAGCGCCCTTTCTTGGTCGCCGCCGAAGCGGACGGCCGAAACTCAAAGTCGGCGGAATGGGGCGGCGAGTGGTCGCCGCCGTTGGCCGTCGTCGACGACGGCGACGGCCGATCGGTTGCGTCAGCCACGTCGGTCATGCTATTTCAGCGACCGAGCAAGGCGTTCAATATCGCGACGACGTTCGAAGACAGAACAATCCGCAGTTGTAGCAGAACTATCACCAGTAGTAGCAGAATACAAACTGTTGAATGACGAAAAGCACAAGGCGCGCAGAATGAACAAGTAGGGGAATGACGGACGCGTCTGAGTGAAGACGAGAGACGAGCGCAGCGTCCGATGACGGTCGTTAGTGGGTGGTGGCGTGAGAAGAGCGGACGCCTCGACGAGTCAGTGTGTGCGTGAGTTGTGGACGCAGCACATGCCCGCACGGCGGCGGCGGACAGACGGTCAATCGTCGAGAGCGCGCTCACACGGGGCAGGACGTCTTCTGTTGTTCACTCTTCTCTCTCGCACTCACTCACTCGATTCTCGCGGCGGCCCGGTCGACGGGCGCGGCGGACGAACGGCGGCGGCGTGCGGCGAGCGGCGAGTCAGTCCGGCCAGTCAGCGTCTACTAACGCGCGGCGCGGCCAGATCGCGGTACCAGAGAGCGGCGCAGAGGAGAGAGCGTTCGTCGGCGGCGGCACAATCTCGCACCTGTTTGACGGCGGGGCAGCGCGCCTCTCTCAGTCCGACTCGTGCGCGCCGCAGCGTACACGCGTATACGGAGTGATGCGGCCGCCCAATATCGTGTGGCGCCGACGCGGCGCGTATCACTGCCGTCCTCGTCGTCTTCTGCGGCGTCGATTGACGGAGGCGGCAATCCGCGCCCGACCATTCGTCGCCATCAAAATCCCAATTACGGTCCGACGCCGAGCACTCGCCACTCGGGCGCCGGTTTGTGCTACTCGCAGCCTCGTCGCAGCGCGCGCTCCGTCCGCCGTCCGTTCCCACCAGCAGCAGCAGCAGCCAACTCTCGCCTTCGCCTTCTATGATGAGATTGCAACGACGCCGAACAAGCGACGGCGGCTATTCGTCGACACGACCGACACCGAGCCGACCAGAGAACACTCTTCGTTCGCCCCAAAGGCGATGACGTGGTATATGTTCACCGTGCCAGTAAGAAGCCGCGGCCGCCTGCGGCCTGCCAACGACGCACAGCACTCGTCAATTTCATTATCGGCCGCCATCGTCCGACCGACCAGCGCAATCGAAACCACCATATATACCAGTCTTCCACGAGCTTCTACGAGCTTGATGCTGCGGATGACGAATTTGCCGTCGCCCAAGAGTTTCCACTCTCGACCCAATCTCCTTGCCTCCNATATACCAGTCTTCCACGAGCTTCTACGAGCTTGATGCTGCGGATGACGAATTCGCCGTCGCCCAAGAGTTTCCACTCTCGACCCAATCTCCTTGCCTCCTTTGGCTCCATAACTCGTCCGGTTCCGTCACTGTGTGCTTCACTAAGTCTAACGTCATGGCGCAATTTGGCGACAGAATAGCGCAGTTACGGCTACTTTAATGAAGCCAATTACTTGAGCAAGCAAATTGATCTGATGTTCGACGCGCGACGAGCCATGCAATCCTGCCGATTCGACTAGACTTTCGCAATGGACATGAAACATTCAGCAGCAAAGCATATTACAATGCAATGTCTACTCGAGTGGTGCTTTCTGCGCGCAGAAGATACAAGTTGCAGATTTCCAAAGAGCGACGTGGTTTCAACCAGCCGAATATGCTCAGTTCGGCTGCAAAACCGAATTCCCCCCCCCCTCTAAGCGGCGATCATAGCGCACTGATAAAATTGTCGACAAATTCAACGGCACTTAATTTACGCCGACCGGTCGATGGCGCGCGCGGCGCTTCGCCGCACAATGCGGCGTTATGAGGCGAATATGAGGCAAAATATTGTCGATCGCCGGGGGTTGTGACAGGTGACGAAAGAGTTCCGTCGGTCAGTCGCTGGTCGGTCGGCGCAATGTCACCGCCGCTTTACAAGCGAACTAATCATGCACAGCAAACAGATATCAACGCGAGGAAAATGCCGCTCACGGTTGGCATTACTGCGCAATGGAAGAGGCAAATTGAAGCAATAGGCGCATTCGTATTCGAAGGAGGAAAATGCGCCGTCGTTCGCAAAAAAAGGAAACGATCCTAGCGAGCTCGGGAGGGAGAGCCGCGCTCGCGAAGAGGGGCATCTTCTACTTGGCGTGCAAATCGCTGCCGAAAACATCCAATACTTTTTGCTCTAACAAACTGGCAGTGTTTGCAAGCGCCTTTTAGCAGCTTTCGAACAGCCGGCAAACGGAATGCGCCAAGGGCTGTCACTTTAATGGCGCTTAGCACTTCTGTCGAAATGCCGCAAACGCTCTTAACGTCATACAACGCTTTAAATATTGCACCTAACCTGCCCTCTTAGCCGCGTTCGGGTTTTATCCAAAACAATGCCCATCTTCGAGAACTTTTAATAATTCAATAAACTTACGAGCTATGAGTAGGCGCGCTGAAGAATTGAGCTTTCTTTATAAAAAAATATTTACTTTAATATTGCATTTTATTCTTAACGTGAGCAGTGCTTAAATGAGCTCATAGACGGGAGTGCATTTCCGCGACACTTTGATATCAATGCGATGTTTAGCGCCGTCACATTTGCTATTCGCGGGCGATTATATTTAATGAGACAAATGGTCAAGAATTTATAATCGAACTCTGCTTCGACGCAAATGAGAGCAGAGCACAAGGCTAGGGCTGCCGAGAGAAAATCTCTTGTGCGCCTTAAGTTCATTTGCACGCAGTTGCACTAAAACATGAGACGGCAGCAGAGATGTGCACGGCTTTAGGCTTTGGGGTCTCGCCGGCCGGGTTGGGGAATATACGTCCTAGTGAGATCGAGGAGTCGGGATGATCGATGAACATTGTCACTATACACACACACACACACTCGCAAATAGTCCCATCATCGAGCGTTGCGATCTGGACTAAAGCCTCAGAGTATTGTAGTGATGGGGCGATTGGTGAATATTACATTTTCACTTTGATTAGGATACTTTTCAATTCAGACAAGACATTTTCATGTTTTTTGACTAGACATACGTCCTCCTTGATTTGGAACGTTTCCTGATTAAAGCGAATTTCCAAAAAATGACAATATCGTACATTCCACTTACCACTTGATGCGTTTAAATCAAAGAACTGTTGAAAACTCTCAGTCCTCTCGCGCGAATGCTAAGGAAAGCAACAGGAATCAGTCATCAAACATACGGCCGAGCATTCAACGGTCAACTTCAAAAAATTGTTCCAAACGCAGTTGCACAAAGCGCGTTAATTGGTCGGTTGTGACGTGAACAGAGAGAAATCTTCACACTCCCATCGCAACCGAGCCAATCAGCACTCTTTCCACAATTGTGTTGGCAATACTTTTGTGAAATTGGCCCCAGACGATTCGCGTCAGTGGGGAGAGTGAAATGGACTAACCGAACTCTTGGCAGACTGCCCGCTCTTGTTGCGCCCTTTTCCCGTGTAATGCGCCTTTTCCTGCCCGGGCTTCTCCACTACCGTAACCCTTTTCGTCGGGTCCCGAGGCGATCGGCTTCCATCAGTAGTCGAGTGCTTCTGCAATTTCATGTTCAATACTAATTGTTAGACAATTGAAGAACGAATAAAGAATTAAGGCTAGCTTATAGCGAGTGATTTTCCCCTAAACGGAGTTGTTGACGGAGTTTTTAGCATGGGGGGATAACACTAACAATATGCGGCATCCACACAAAACAATCTTACGGTATGTTCGTGCGGGCCCTGCAAATTGTTCATTTTTTGCCCCACGCATAAGAATTCGCCGACACACGCTATTTCAGCATGCCATTCGTGAGATTAAAATGAACAGTGCAATTCGAATGAACACAAATTTCTACTGAATCCAAGTGATTTACAATAGACAGGGCAATAAATATAGACTGATGCATTTGCGGTCAAAGATTACGTATCATAAACTCACAGAAAATTCTTTACGATCGGCGCAATAAAGCACAAATAGAACAGCTAATCGCTTCACCCTGCGCTCTACGCAGCCGTCGCGCGTGGTTTCAATAAAACCAACGACGTGAATTCGATTAGTCGAATTACATGAGCCTTAGTCAGGATGAAAGAGACCGCTGCTGCCCCTCATTAACTCTTACGTCAGTACGCTCACATGCTTAAGCAGCTAGAAGGCGAGGGAAAGAGACAATTAAGCGCGTTGTTGATAAACGCGCGTCGTCGTATATGGAACAAACAGTAATCAAAATTCTGTATGTATACAACGCCTGTAAACACGGTTTGTCACTGTTGCATTCGATTTCGTGATTCTTGCACTCAACCCGTCGCTATTCCATTCCATTTCATCACACTAGCGTTGTAGCTGAATGCAGAAATGACGTAATGGAATGCAAGAATGATGAACTTTGACGACAGGCGGTGTAAGATAATGTAAATTCAATTAGTAAGGTAAACAGAAGAAAGAGGAAACAGTGCGCTCCGGTGATTCATTTCACGTAATCCGATACGACAAACAAGTTGCTTAGTCGGCTCTGGCCAAAGTATTAAGCATGCAGCCAGTTTCCTATGTTTAGACGCAGTTCATAATAAGGTCATTTGCTAGGCCGAATTTAGTAATGTAACGGCTTTAGCTTATTGCTTAAATTAGCCAATCGGAATAAAGGAGAAACTATTAAGAGTACTAACACGATCGATGCAGCGCCAACGTTAAATTTGCCATGATTTTCATGAACAATTAATCGATATTCAGTGCAATTAGGCGATGTTGACTTGCTCAATCGTGGCATGAATTCAGTCTCGTATGATGGCATTTCGAACTATGATGCCATCTAATGGTGTTTCATAAAAGTAATGGTGTCATCAAAGAAATGCTTTTTCGAATCCCTCGACATTGGCCTTGAAAAGGTTTTCCCTCAAACAGGCGCACACACATTGGATAACTAGAAGCCTTGCTAATGTCATCGCGCATTAGTGCTGCAGGGTTGGACGAGTTCCGGATTGAGCACCGCCGGTCTTAGGGTTTCCAGTCACCGACTAAACAAGATTACCCTCGTCGTCAGCGGCGCGTCGACGGCGATTCCAAGTAGCAGACGCCGGCGGCTGTCTCTCTTCACAACTTCGCTTCAACTGCGCGCCGCCACTGCGAGCAGTAAGCGGTCGCTGATTGCCGGGATACCAATCGGAAGGGAGAGGCGGCCGTTGCCAACGACGTTCGGCGCAACGGCGGCGGCGGCGGCGGTTCGCGCGGCGCCGGCTCAATCGCGTCAATCATACGCGCCGACGACCGGGCAGCCGGAGTCCAGGTGGCGCGTCGGCTCGCGACACGGGGCACTAACTAGCGTCGCCGAGACCGCGTAACGACGACGCTCATATGGACGCCCTGGCCGCTGTCGCTCGCTCGCTTGCCACCGTCGCCGACCGCAGCGGGTGAGCGGATCGATCCGACCGTCGACCGCATCCTTCTCCTTCTCCTGCTCGTTCGTCCGGTCGTCGTCCACTTAGGGAAGCGGCGGGCCTGCCCGATCGCGCCTTCTCCTCGACGTGTCTAACGAACGGCGTCCGTTCGCTCCGCCCTAACTCCGTCGGCCGCCTGGCCTACTGCGCCAACGCCGATAGCCGACTTGGCATGCATTGGCCGGCCGACGGAGACAAATGCCAAACGCTCCGTCTGCCAGCCGTAGGACAAGTCCGCTCGGTGGGGTCCCTCCTCGGGCGGGCGGGGCTGTCTCATGCTATAGGCATAAAACGCTGCGCCGCCGCCGCCGCCGCCGCCACTACCACCGCCGTCGCCGTCCGGGGGTGTTTCCGCGCATTTCCGCTTGAGCAATTCAGTCGCAAAGATGCAGCTGCATGAACTAATGCTTCAGCAGAGATAAGAATTAGATTATTTGGCGTTCGGCATTACGTATGCGTGCGACGATACGAGGCGGGCTGACTGAACAGCACTAATGACATCAGTCCAACACGAAATGCAAATAAACAGTTATAATTATCATTTAGAACTGTTGATCAAAGATGAGCTAACTAAAAAGACTAAGCAGAGTGGAATAGAAATGACTGGAGTATAGAAAGAGTGCCAAAATCCTGCTGCAAACTGCTGTGCATATGGTGAGTAATTAATCGATCGTCGGCTGGCTGGGGAAGGCCAAGTTGATGCGATCAGCGCGACTGAAAACCGCTGCGGAACGCGGTAAACAGAGAGCACCGCGCAGCGGGCGCATGAGAAGCGACCACAGCCGACAAACACCGCTAACGAACGCCGCCAAATACAGCCAAACATGAAACTACGGACGGATGACGATGGCGGCCCGCCATAATGCGAAAATGTATGTGCACAGCTACGTAAGGTAACCGATCGTCAGTATCGCGCCGCCAGCCATCGAAACGCAAGTCATCCAGCCGACTCACCATCGAGCTATTCGTCGGCAGCCGCAGAGCAGCCTTCCCCGTCCAGCGCGCGCCGTCCAACCAACCAGTCAACCACTCACAACCGCTACGTCCTTCCTTACTCGACCATCAGCCGACACCAAAAAGACTGCCTCAATAACACCACTCTCTCTTTCTTCTGTCAATTCGACAACGCACCGCCGTCTCACAGGCGATAATCAGAGTAATAGTAATAGTACGCCTAAGGTACATCGAAAACCGATCGACTGCACCGTCGCACAGATGGAAACCGATAAGCAACGACGGTCTGCGCGCACAAACAGTTCTGCCAGCGATACCCGGCCGCGATGAATAACTCGGCGCACGGGTCGCATCTGAAGCATTCCATCGAGTTGCTCATCCAGCCAATACTTATCCGCGGATTAAAAGATTTTCTTCAGCAATACTAGTTCATCCACTCTCGCATTAGCTAAGTCTTTGAATTATGGCTATAATTCATTCGATGGACAGATACTGATTACAATCGTGTACTGACGTGTGTATACGTGGAATAGACTTTAAAATTCTCAGAAACGCGGGCGGAGCTTGTCAAACTATTACTAAGAATACACTTTTATGTTCTTTCGTTCTTTTTGTGTTAGGCCTGCTTTTACTACGACGCAGATCGTTTCGGATTCGTGATTACTATGCACTGATCAATAATGTACGCGTTATTAATCCATTCTCTGCCCATTTATTTTTGATTACCGCACAGGAATAGCAAATCGCTTGCAATTTGCGCAGAAGTATAAAGGGCAAGTATTCCTTTGACTAAAGCGATTTTAGGTCAAAAGCATACTGTGACTTGGTAAGCGGCAAAGTCGCTTTGGAGAAGAGTATTTTTGCATCTTAATTTGGCGTTAAAAATATTCGTATGTTGATCACAGTAGGTTGGAATTGATACGGGAATAGCGCTGAGAACCTCCCCAAATAGCGACGTTAGGGCAGAAGGGTTAAGATCATAAATTCTATCATTTATGCGACTTATGTCCGTCTGTTCGACACGTTCTCACCGCTTTGCGTTAATCGACCAAAAGTCGACGCCACCAAAGATCACCACGCTATCCTTCACTTTCGGTGCTTCAACGCCCGCCATTATTTCCTATTGAAAGACACCACGTCTACCGCGTTTTCCGATGAAGCTAAGCCATTGTCACCCGGCTAAAGTCAATCGTCAACAATTCGCCCGACTGCGCGAAATACAAACAAGTTGTGCAAGAGAGTGAAACATTCGACCCCGGGGAGTCGACTAAATTTAATGCGTCAGCGCGGAAAAGCCAATCAACTAAATTTACGTTGACAAACGGGCCGAATGTTAATAGTCAATATTTTTCGATCAGTAACGAAAAATCTCACTAGGCGCCCGTAGTTGGCAAAGATGAGCTCGCATTTTGGCGCTTGAACACCGTTTTTCATCAACAATGACAGTTGTTACTTGGTTTTTACGTGCCTATATGATAGAAAGACGCCCTATCGACTTCCGAAGCAACTTTCCTTATTCAATCTGAGATTTCTTGTTACTGATCGGCAAATTTTGACGACAAGTTCACATCGAGAAACGGGCCGGATATCTAGTGAGAACTAAGAAGAAATGTATAAAGATAGGATCTCACCATTGAGCTCGGTGCTCAAAAGATACAGCTTGCTAAATCCGCAATCCGCTGGCCGTGGATGCCGACAAAGGATAGCGCACGATTCGCATAGGTAATCTTCGAGCTCTCACCGCTCTATTTCAAGCGCGCTCTATTCCATGAGAGCGCACAGCCCAGTTCACAGCCGCTCAAACCAGAGCAAATAATGCCCCGACATGTGCTGCCCCGACATGGTGCTGCAGCGAAGCTTGTGATTTATGATCGCAGCCATCATCCGCCGCAGCGCCGCTATTTCGAAAAGCTTGCAACGCTATCCCTGCCTGCCTGCCTTCCAATCCACTTCATTCAACATATTAATTTTGTTAGCGCCTCATTCGACTTCAGCGTTAATTGCATGCGATTGCAATTATAGTGCAGTTATCAAGAATAAATGGGCAGAGAATGGATTTGATTTGATCTTTTGATTTGATAAAATTTGATCATAATATAGTAATCGGGAATTCTAGACGATTTGTGTCAAAGTAAAAGCAGGCGTAAACAATAGAATGGAAGACCATAAGAATGCATTCTTTGCAATAGTTTGACTAGCTTCACCCGCATTTTCAAATTTTCAAGCTTATTCGAAGTATAGATACGTCGGTACGACAGTTCCGTAATCATTATCGACCGCTCGTGGACGTGATTGTTGTTATACCAATTTCACTGGCACGGTAACGGCATCAGTATACGGAATGCATCCATCACTGGATGCTTAATTCAGAGGCCTGCTTGAGCCATTCTGGTATAGCTATGCTACGCCGTCATAATCGCTGTCTCTGTTCGTGCTCCCTACAGTATAGAACGTTGAGGTTCGTGAGAAAATTTCAATAAGATTATCGAAAGCTCCAGAGTATTCCGCGCCAAGCAGATCACGTAGACATAACTTTAAGAAAGTTCTAGAAGATTTCTCAGATACTAGTAGTTCAGTTGATTAATAATATAGGATTTACCCTTCGTTATAATTTGATCTCATTCTACTTGTCTCACTATTAACCTATTTAGCAGTACTTGCTAGACGTTATTGTCAATCACCAATAAATGCTGCTCTACATTTGTCAAGCCGACCCCTTTGAACGTCGCCAACCAAAAAATAGTCCGTATCACAGGTGTAGGTAGAATATAAATTCAAATGCACACGATCATTTGTCAGGAACAATGCGCGTGTAGGTAAAAAAACGGATTGATTTTAACTCACAACTTGGAATGGCTGAAGCTAACAACACTTAACGAACAAATGCCTCATTCAGACTTTTCGCGCCGATGGCATGCGTTATTCAGATATTGTTATTGATTTTTTTGCTTTTACGCATGATGCACTCGACGACCGGTCAAGGGGCTGTGACGTGACCTACCGACGACGACGACGACATTGAACGACGCGCACAGCATAGCTGTTTAACCAAACCAGAATTATTACAGCAAAATTGGCAACGATCTCACGGTGCAATAGCAATTAATTTTATTGGCGAACAACCAAAATCTTCTCTCTAATAAAAGAATAGGGGTATGACGTCATCTAGATAAATACCCATTCTGCAACGTTGCTAATTATAACATTCTAAGTGACCCACCGACAGTCGCGCTCGATTTAGAGGGTCATTTAATACATATTTCGCAACTAAAACTGAGGTAATTACTGCTTTGGGAAGTGCGCTGATTGGTCAGTTGAGACGCGCGGGAGAAATCCATCACGCCCACGTCCCAATTGGCCAATCGCCGCACCTCCCTCAATGGTAATTACAACGGCTTTAACTGCAGCGGCTTGATGCACTACGTTCCAGCAGGTGCCAACAAATACGAGCGCTGAATTATATGAATGCTCTTAAACTGAGTGCTCTTAAAGATCGAATGGCTGCTTAACACGTCTCTACTGATAACCCTTGGAAGAGAGATGAGGGTCCGTGACGCAATGCGCCCGACCCCACTCGACCCCGCCCCGGAATCCGATCTCTTTCCGCCGCTTCGCTCAGAGTTACACTTTAACAGATGTCAACAGATGTGCATCTTCGTCCGCATTCTCGAAGCAGCATATTAGCGCAATGTTGAAGTGTGAGAAAACGCCCTTGCATCGATGTGAGCAGTCAAGGGAGAAAAAGAAAAAGTCGAGACATGATGCTATCAGAGTCGGTCTGGGAATGAAAGTGAGCGCTGATAAGGTTGATTACTGCCGCGTGCGCGCGCGCGCTATTCAGAGCGTTCAATCTCAAATGACACAATAAAGGAAGATTGAATGTTAAGTAAAGACGTCGTAAGTTGACGGGCGAAATGAACGCGGACAAAGCAAACCGACCTTGCTGCCGCTCATGGCGGATAGCGGAAGGTCGACGGCGTCCAAGAAGGCGCTGCCCGATGGACTCATGTTGGAAGTTGACGATTGCGGCGAGACGAGCACCGTGCCGCCCCCACCGTATCGCTGCAGCGAACACACCACATCTTCCAATTGGCATCGGCTGCTCCCCTTCGTCGGCGACACTCCGCCGCCGTCGGCCGGCTCCACCACGAACGCCATCGACGACGACCCCGGTCGATCGTTGCTACTGCCGCTGCTACCACCGCCGCTCCTTCGACGGCAACTGGAACACGAACGTGATGTGGCCACGATTGACACACGCACAATGGGCAACAGCGGTCCATTCGTCGTAGCCGGCACGACGGAATCGGCGGGAGACGAGCTGATTATTCCTTGCTGGCCACGCGCGAACGAGCGAGCGAGCGACAGAGCCCTCCGTCGGTCGCCACGCCCCGCAGCACCTCGGCAACACGGACAACCCTATAGACAACAACCTAAGCGCGCCACACAGACAAACGAAGAGAGAGAGCGGAAGAGAGAGAGTGAGACGGAGAGGTAGAAGAAGACGTCAGACGGGTCGTGAGCGCCGCCGTCGACGAAGTACACGGGGCGGCCGATTCGTCGGAGGTCGGGCGGCGGAGTGTTGGTCTCGGCGGATGGCGACGGGCGGCGGAGGGGATGGCGGGCCTCCCCGACCGACACCCGCGGGGCGCGCCGGCCGACAGATCTAATCGTCTACGACCACCAGCAGCATATACCCGAATCGATACGTCACAAGCTGGCCGGACGGGACCGAATCGTCGCCAGCGCCGGCGAACCCGATCGCCCCATCCGCTCCTCCCCCTTCTTCGCCCAATGAACGAATGGCGGTACTCAAAGCGGGCGAGCCGACCGCCGCACTCAGCCGCGCCCCCTTCCCTCAAGGCAACAAGCCTTTGCACCATTAGCCAGATAAATATTTCAACCAAAGGCGGCCGACCAATGGATGCTACAGTCGCACGCGTGCGCTCCACGCACCACTAGCTGGAATGAGGAAGGAAGGATGACGGCAACGTTCGTCGCACGTCTCAATCGATGACTCGCGCTATTCGGTCGCATTTGCACTCGGCCGGACGCAGTCAACCCATTTCCCCAATCATCGTGGCATGTTGAATTGCTGATGACAGCCAAGAAGACTAGCCCGCAACGCCGACAACGACAACGTTGCAGCCGGCGCACTTGCGAGGCGGCAAATCGCAATCACCAAATTCAATCAACCAGCTCACCGTACATGCTTCGCCGCAATTCCCCCCTTCCACTCTTTATCTTTGCCCATTCCGTTTGACTTTGAATCCGCAGAACACCCCATTCCCTCCTACCAATTCCTACAATCGTTTAACTCCCTTAACGGCTACTTAGGAAAAAGCGTCCGTCGAAACTTAAACAAGACGTCGTCTCAAATCTTCGCTTTTGTACTGACGCCCGACAGACGTCAGGAGCTTGGCTTTGATGGAGATAAACAGAAACAAACAAGCGCCGCCAGGGTGGTCATGCGCGTCCGTGACGTCAAGAGACGAGCTAATGCGACAGGGCGTGCAGTATTAACACTGTAAATAATAGATAATGCTTCAGCAAAACGTGCAGCGGAGACACTGACCAACGGCCGAGGATAAGGATAAATTCCAGAAGAGATATTTATACTTCGCTCGTTCGTTCGCTTATAAAAGCTTCTTCTTCAATCATGACGTCCCGATTACGTCGGTACGCGTCTAATCCTTCCAAGGCGTCGTGGCGCAAACTTGTGCTAACTGTCCCACTCACAAATATTCTCGCATGGAGCGGCTGGAATTGCTTCATGCGGCGAGAAAACCTCCTGCTTCAACAACCGACATTCCACTCGACACAACCAACAAATTCAAGTTTATCGAATAACAGCGCGTTTGCCGCGGCACCGAGCAAGTTAACCGCCGAATGATAAACGAAATGAAACAAGAAGGAACAACTGAACGCCGAAATATGAAAAAGATAGAATATCAACTACAGTAGACTACTGCAGCAAACAACAACGTGACCGAACTTCAATTCGTCCTTTACGGACCAACCAAGTGCGATATCGACAAATGGAGACGCGTGACTGGAGACGATCAGTGTTCGCGACGCCGCTGTCGGCGCAGTGCCGGATTGAGCACAATCGAACTTGACCTGAAATGACAATATCATACAGTCAAATCTTCTTAGTCGATAACAGAGAGCCGCAGGGAACACTGTAAGCAGGCTTAGTGTGGTAAAACTAAATTGAGCGCGTTCGCTGCAGCATCAACATTTCTTTGTTATAACTAAGAATATCATAGGAATGAAAGCTGTCAGTTGAAAATATTTTGCCGACAATTTCGTCGCCATGGGTACAATGTCCCAACGATTACAATTGTAATACAACCCGTGCTTCATACTTCTATCTGCGATCCATTGTAAGGTAGTTTAATGGCCATATTGTATTGAAATTTATGCGGATTTATAAAATTTAAGAAAGGTAAAGACAGGAGAGCAGTGGAAGAGAGGAGACGCATACCCTTGATGATCATGGTGACCGTCGGCGGCGCTGTCGCGCGACTCGTCGTCATCGCTTCCAACTGGTTCGTAAGTATCGTCCATTCCCTCCTGTTCCTCGCCACCCTCTTCGTCTTCGCCATCGCTGTCCGACGACCCCCCCAGATTGTCCACAATGTAATCTTCAATAGGGTTCATATTCAGTAATACAATTAAAATATATGGCATATTATCGATCTATGGACATATTTAAAATATCCATCACAACGTCAAAAATGCGCGAATTTCTCGCATTTGTACTTATTGCCTTTTCAATATTTAAGGTAGAACTACGGTAAAAACTTTCAAAGCGGTTTGCCTGATACTGACATCACTACTGTTTTTGTTAATGAAAAACTGCGATAAGAGTAACTCAATTGTTTTATTGAGGTGTAACATAAGTAGAGAACTTTTGTTGACTTGTCTGACTCAAAACCAGACAATTTCTGCAAGCAAGGCATCGAACAGTTGCGTACGAAGATTGGACTATGTTTTCGAATGAGTGATAATGTTATTGATTAACATTTCACAATTATGTACAATATTTTCCGTTGTTTAAAAAACGACACTATTTATGTAACACCCTAATTCCTGCACAATCTCGGCTCTACTTCATATACTTGCAAGTCTTTCATTAGTTAGGAAAACAGCGATGTCAGAGTCACGCAAAATGCTTCAAACTCATAATATATCATTCTGCTTGTAACTAGATGGATAAATCGAGAATCGATAATGGCTGTTGGCAACAAACACCGTCTCGGCATGGAGCGTGACACCATGAGGAGGTAATCTTGGCAAGCTACGGCGTATGACTCATCTCCTTATTGATCGAAAGATGTCGAGAATAGCTTATGTAATGAGTATAAGTGCTATAAATACTACATTCGTAATTAAAGCTGTGGGAAGTACGGAAAAGAGTGGGATTGACACGCGCGCGACAAATTTTCCCACGAATATCTCAACAGACCTACCGCCGTACATCCGGAGATCATAGTCACAATTACGTTTTAACAAAGAGAAAGCAACATAAAGAGAAAATAGGAGGACTAACCGACAATCTCCTGATCAGACACATCGCTCGACTCGTTGGAGACGGCGCTGACGTCTTCGTCGCCCGAAGAAGAGTCCGACTCGCCGTCGACCGGGTCGTCCTCGTTCAAATCGATCTCTTCATCTTCCTCATCTTCGTCCTCTTCGTCGTCGTCGTCCGATGACGTCAGGTCTTCTTCGTCATCGTCATCGTCATTGCCCGCATTCGAATCCTGACCGTCGTCCTGCAAAATTCGTCTTTGATGAAGCAGGAATGTAATGAAATTAATTTGTATTGTACATAGGGGACTGGCTAATATTCTCGGTATAAACTAATCCGGTAAAAACGTATTCTATTGTATGCGTTACAATATGCCATAACTTCTATATAAATACCAGAGTTCCCGAACCATATTATTGAAAAACCTGTCGCACAAAATACAGGAATTCATCGAAAAACACAACTATGACGGGTTTGTAAGAAAGAAAGGAGAAACGCACCGCCTCCTCATCCTCGTCTTCCACCTTGGTCTTGCCGACTTCGTACAATCGGCAGAGGTTCTCTTCCATGCTGAGGATGTCGTCGGCGCCCGTTTGCGTCTCGATGACGGCCATGTAGGCGTCGGCGTGGTCGGCGCACACGTCGAACAGAAGTCGCTTCGTGTCGATCGTCGCGATCACTTGATAGTCGGTCGCGTCGAATGTCCTGAACGACGAGCCGAACGTCTGCCGGTAGCGATCCGCCGTCTCTATGTCGTCCGTGCCCACGTGCACGGCTGAAACGCGAGCCGACGTCAAATCAAGTGGAAGACACTGTTTTCCCCTACTGAATTACTCTCCTCGACAACTCAAAGCGACTCGCTCCAAATTTGTCATTTCGGCGGCCGGGTTTCATTTTCAATATGCTCCCATAATGATGAGCTGACGCGACGCGATACATTTGTTTCTCTTCGATCGAATCGCATCGCGTCGCGACACCGTGCTATTGTAGGGGCGCCTCAACTGACCGTTCTATGATTAGTCGGTTCTCCCAGCTAGATATATCGCCTCCAGAATTACAAAAAGCGACGCTGCTTACCTCCGTAAAAAACGTCGCCAGTGCCGCTGAAGACGATCTTGCATTGATCCAAAGCGGGCACGGTGTGCAGCAAACGATACGTTCGAATATCCCACTGCAAATCATAAACAATGATTAAGGAGGCACTTCGAAGACGAAGCAACGCTAAAGTGCGTGAAAAACGACGCTCACGAGTATCGGTATCGAATTTATTGAAACTGAACTCAATTATGATGCAAACTGAGTCAGGCTCAATCTTCCTGCGCGGCAGCTCTCCAGAGACCCATATACACTACTGTATTATGCAAGAAAAAACAAGCGCCTAACACCAGGACGCCAATTTACCTTCCCCGCGAGACCTTGAGAGAACGAGACCGTAACCGCCAATGCAAAACATAGGAGCGGTTAAGCAACGAGTGGCTGCGCACGTCGTCGATTTTCTATCTTTTGCATGGAATGATAAAATTGCCGTCCTGGTGTTAGTCACTTTTCAAGAAAAAGTCTCTTGTCAAAAGCCATTTTGTCCCATCTCTTGCTTCCTCCCAGGAAGCTACAACACAAAAAATACGGAATAAAATAATCATTTTTCGAGTTGCCTAACATCATTGACATGCAGATTCGCGTGTACTTAGTGCGGCAGCGTACCACTTCGGTGTTGATGATTGCTTCAAGGCCGCGCGGGTGAAAGATGCCGCTGATTGCGGGATTCAATTTGTCGAACTTGTGGATGGGACTGGAGCAACGCGGGTCCCACAGCACTCCGTCGTTCAGCACCATTTCATCGCACGGGTGGAACGTTGCCCGATTGCGCCCGTAGTGATTTGCCACCGCATCGTTGTACAGCTGCACCACTGGTCGGCCAGTCGACAAGTCGTAGATCTGCGCGATAAAGGATGTTATGCATTTCAGGGGACCGTTGCAAGCCATATACCAAATTTCCTCTACCATACGCCCCCCTCTAACCCGTTTTCACGAAGTTGCATAAATAGTTTTTAAACATTTTGCTTTAGCGCATTTGAAATTATGCATTCAAAAGTTCCGATAAATGGTGGTATATAATCCACTTCCATAACGATGATAATAACAATGGCAACGTACGGTGGCACGGTCGCCCTGGGTACCAATGGCGCGATCTTGAGGGAACTTGCTGAACTCGACGTAAGTTTCCTCGGAGAAGTCGCACTTGTGCTCGAGCGTCTCCCCCACGCGCCACAACGACGAAATCGGCTTGACGAACGCCGATGACGTCAAGAGCATACAGCCATCCTGAATAGTTCATTTTATTAATTGTGTTCTTTTTATTTTTGCATGCGCGAACGGTGGGCGATACACTTTCAGTCAGTCCGTCCGTTCCCCAGTTCATTAATCTTTAGGTAAAAGGTGTCAAGCTCTCCATGTTTCATGAGACTGTCGGAAAGATAAAATCAGTCCATCTCAAGGCACTAATTGAACTGCAATCGCAACCGTAATATTTTTAGAAGGTTTGTGCCAATAGTAAAGTATAGAGCATTGAAGATTGATGAACTCTTGACAAAACTAGCGAGGAGTGATCATTTTTCAACGAGACAGTCAAAAAAGGATGGCAAGCGAACCTGCGACTGCTCGATGCCGGTGAGGGCCGAGTTGTGGCACTGCTGCGATGACTCTTCGACGCCCGAATGGACGTTGTACCACCGCACGTCGCCTGCGTACGTCCCCAACAATATGTGCTCATCGTCGATCTGAAATCATCGTTCGTTAAGTAATTAACATTCTGACGCAAGTAGCAATAGCAATCGCTGCCGCTTAAGTAATAATTCTCTGATTTTGGTGTTTCGGAAAATTAGCACTATGAATATGAAAAAGAAGGTAAAGAATTGCAATAAATACACAGCTCTGTTTTCGAGTTCTCCGTTACTATCTATGCATTAAGTGAAGTTTTGTTACGTTTGCGCAAATCATTCAAAGCTAAAAATGTAGCTGGCATCCGCAGCAACAGTCATAACGCCCTTACTGACATTTTTGATAAAACGCGGGACACTTAATGTTCTGCGAAAATGTCTCGAGTGAAATGTTAAAACTAACGGCGCAAAGATAAAATGCCCGCAAACGTACAGTGAAACTGCAACAAGTGAACGTCTCCTCCGGCTCGGTGAATGTGCGTATCGGCTTGAATCGACTGAACACGAACTTTTGGTCGCATCGAACGCCGTCGTAACCGCCGCCCACCGGAAATACCTGAAGCGCCATTATTGTACGACCAATTTAAGGAGTGGAAACATAACCGGAAGTGGCTGTAGCCGTACTTTACTTGGCTAGTGCACTCGCGCACGGGCGGAACTTACGCCCAGGTATTTGAAATTGAGTTGAAAAGTATTTAATATGATGCGACAACTATCCAGTTTGATTTGAAATGTATCCCACTTGATTAGGAAAGAGTCGAATTTGGTTTGAGCAATGTCCAATTTGCGTAGATAGATGTTGAATTCGATTCGAAATGTTTCCAATATGATGTGACAACTATCCTATTGGATTTTTAAAGTGTCAAATTTAGAGTGAAATGGTATAGAAACTACAAAAGTTGCTATAGTAGCCGTCACTCGGTGTAAAAGTAACATGACGATAGGTTTCAATCGCCGGCGGAGCGCGTCAAAAATTACTGACCGGTCGCTGAAGGAATCGGGCGGTGAGGTTGTGCGGCGCGCTTCGTTTCCACTTCGGCTCCGGGCAGTGATGAGGGCTAAAATAGACAATAACGTTCATTAACTCCTATTAAAGCATCACATTCATCCCTTCATCAACAAATACGGATTTCCCACTTTCGTAACTAGATCTTATTAATGACGAACAGAATGGATCGTTTAAGTACTGTAAATGATGAATCTTAGAATCAACAAGCAACATTGGGATAACATTCGCATCATGAACTAATAAGCGCTGATAGTTTACTGATAAGTTACTACTAGATTTCAATGACTTCAACGCTGGCAATATGCAAAAATAACGTAAAAGAACTGACTAGAAAAGTGAAAAGGGCGGGCAGGCAGCGACCGGGTTGCGACAGGTCGCGTGCTGCTTGCGGAAGTATTCGGTGATGATTTCTTCCAAGCTTTTGTGCGGCTTAGGCGATTTGATAAGTTCTTTATCAGAAGGGGTCCTAATGCCGGTGGTGTTGGCGCCGGTGGGTTTAAGATGGAGCAGGCGACCCGACCGAGACGATGAAGCAAGCGAGGAACTGCCCGGCAGCGTCTGGGAGATTGTGCGGGTAATGTTGGGCGTTCCACCTGAAGAAACTAATTCTTTTGAATTACACCGTCTTCCATTCCAATCCATTAGTCAATTTTGTATTCAATTTCGTCACTCTTGCACTCGATTCCAACGCAAGGCTGACAAATTTAAACACAAGAGTAATAAATCATAATGCTAGGATGACGAAATACACTTTAAAACCCTGTAATTATCGCAAACGCTTTGGCTTGTTTGACGTACGCGTAATTATGAAAGCGATGATCGCTGATATCATTGGTTTAAGGATTGCGCAACAGGAAATACTAAAATACATATATCATATATTTAAACTGAAAAGATAGTGCACGACATGAAACTGACTAAAAATCACCATCACGCCTGACGCGGGCGAATTATGTAACTATACTTGAAGAAAATCATACGAGACAGCAATAAATACCTGCAGCAGAGGTGGAAGGTTGGGACAATGTGCTAGCACCGGAAGCGCTAATTGGTCGCCGGCTGGTGGTGGGAGTGGAGATATAGTCGCGGCGCAAAGTAGCGGCGATTGGTTGGACGCCGTTGTTTTGATTGAGAAGCGCCGTGATGCCACCGACCATCGAATGAGTTCCGCCCGCTAGGCGTAGGGTGGAACGCGACAACTGCTCTATGTCGCCCTCTGCCGCCGACGTCGTCAGTACTCTCGGCTGGAAAACATACGGAATACATAAGTAATTTCTTAATCAATTTTTTTAAAATAAAAGCCAGCCAGTCCCTACAAGCAGGGTATTGAACAGTTGAAACAAAGATGCAACTATTTTATCTAAAGAGAGCATGATTATGTTGCTGATATAACTTTCACAAGTTTAATACAATAATTCTTTTCTGATATTAAAAAAATAACAGTACAGATGTTGCAATGTTAAATAAGGGGATCTTCAAGGGTAAACATGCGCAAACTCGGCAACTTACCAACGGGCCAATGGAGCGCGGGGTAGACGCGACGAGGCTGGCGGGGAGGTTGGGGAGTTCGGCTTCCTGTTGCAACACAGACGCCGCCTTCTTATAACCGACCTTCTTCAGGTGCTGATGAATCAATTGAAGGAGTTCCTTCTCGTTGAACTGAATCTTCGTCGTTGCCACAACACAGGCCTGCAAAAAAGACACCGCCAATTAGTGTTTCTATTGTTTAGTCATCTTTTCTCGATCAATAAAAAGAAATCTCTCTAAGCACCATATTTGGCGAAGATTAGCTCACTTTCAGGTGATTCAACACTATTTTCACCAAGAATGGTAGTCGTTTCTTGGTTTTTACGTACATAAATTCGTAAAAAAAGCACTAACGCTATTTGATCTAACATTTCTTGTTACTGATCGGCAAATTTAGATCATAAGCTGAATTCAAGCCGTGGAAAGAGTCGATCGAGTGGCAAGAAAACCATTTCAAAGCCATTACCTTCCAAAGTTTCTCCTGGGTGATGTCCTTGGGGAAGTCGCTGATGGGTTTCTGGGTGACCCGTTCGATCAAGGCCTTGGCTTGCTCGCAGAACCTCTGGTGATCCGCTCGCTTGTCTTGCAAGACGGGCTCGCGCATCAGGCCTTAAAGCGCAGAATTAACCGTAATCCTCTCACTTAGACATCGAACACAGCGTCTTTCATCGTAATTTGTCACTTTTGCATTCAAACATCGTCAGTCTTTCGTTCAAATTAAACGCATCAATGACGAAATTGACTGCGAAAGGGACCAATTGAGATGCGAGATGGTGCAAGTCTGACTCGCAATCGCTTGATGAAGGGGGCAAACAACTGCTCTGCTGTTTTTTAAGTGGTTAAAACTTCAGTATAAAATAGGCTAAATTGCTACTTTTTCTTCGTTGAAGTAATCAAATCGATAACACTTTTATTCCCTAAAGTTATCATTATTCCGCGAAAATTTTGCTTCATTCATATTTCTTTACTTTGATAATCTTTTAAACAAAAAAAGGAAGTTCTGCGTCACAGTCGCCGATCGAATACAATGTCTGAGTCATAAGGCTGCTTTGTAATAATTCTCATTACATTTTAAGGAAGTGCGCAAATGCTAAGAAGGGTCGCATTATTGCAATTACTATAGATAGTTTGGCATTGATTGTTTAAAAGCAGCGTTCAAATTGCCGCAAGCGCAGGACCCCTTGCGAAATTTCGTAATAGATTTTCTGGCTCGGTTTCACATCGCGTATTAAATCGTTCATTGCGTTAAGTGCGGCTTTAGCTAAAGCATATCGCTTAAATACGACGTCAACTAAAGTATAGGACTAAAAGCGACTTTAACTAAAGTATGCGACGTGAAACCGATCCTCTGTCTAAGTATTCGCCCGCCGGCGCACCGGTCGAGACTCAAATTAAGCATATGCACAACAAATAACGCAACCAACCGTGCAGTTCGTTGCTAAAGACGAGCGGCATTTTGCTCAAAATCTGACGGACGACTTCCGATCGAGCCAGCCCGTTGAGCGCCCGACACGCGACAGCGCGCAGAGCGTCCGCTTCCGTGATGGGCGTCTTCACGTTCAGTAGATTTTTTAGAATCTGAAACATGCGGTCTTCTTGCGCGCTACTGCGGGAAATTGTACCCAGCCATTCTTTTGTCAATGTGAGGGGCGTTCAAAAATGATTCCTAAGTTTTTAAATCGCTTCTTCATCTTGACATTCTTACATTCAGTCTTATGCAGATAAGGTCTGCCGTGCGGGAGGAAAAGAACAGGCAAATGCTTGGTGATAGACAGTGACTAGGTTGAAGAATAACGAGTTACATTTGGGATGACTCTATTGCGTATATGAAAGCTCAGAAACTATTTGAACGTCCCTTGAATTTCACCGAATGCTTTCAAGCAGTAAAGCAGAACATTGATGTCAAATTAAGTGGGCGAAAATGAGGCGCTCTCATGCAATAATCCCCCATGGATTATGTGAGCGATGAGATATACCACGTCACTTTAAATTGGACACTGCTCAAATCTAATCCAACTCGCATATTATACTTCAGAAAAGCCGTCTGGATGTCTAAAATCTGAACAAAATCCAGCCTATCAGGTGAGAATACTCTCACATTTCTCAGTTAAACATAAACAGTTATTTTAATATCAATTATATACTGTAGGGTTAGAAATATTCGGTGGAATTAAATTTCGGTGAAAGGCCCAGTGCGATCAATTCGGTGGTACTTAATTTCGGTGGTCGTCCGAACCACCGAAATCACCGAAATTTAATACCACCGAATAATTTCTACCCCTACAGTAAGCTAAGTGTTTAACTTGTTTTGAAAAATATCGAGTTTAAAGTGCAAGCATTGCTACTGCGGTTGTTTTTGTTGTTGCTTCACGTTCGCTCGATTGCGCAAGTGCCTCAACAGCGCGCAACGACCCCTGTAGCGCGCCAGTATGCCATTGATAAATCAATTACAAATACATTGCGTCATTATTGCCTTTATAAAGCAGTAATTAAGTTCATCTGTGCAGCTGAATTGGAACGCTTTTGGGTGCGCCCCCCGCATCTACCTCTCGCACAATCGATAAATAGAGGCACAGTTCAAAAGATGGATTGATTACTCGCGAGATGGCGACAGAAAGTACGAGAAGGAAAAGAGTGGGAGAGAGAGGTAAAGGGGGAGGTTAGATTAGTAAAGGTTCGGTAAAAATAGTAAAATTCGCATAGACTACAAGATTGAAACAAAGAAATGTAAAGAGAGACTGAGAGCTGTTATACGTACCATAATACCATTATTACGCCTTACGGCCTCCCATAACCTTTCGAGGACATCGCACGCGTCCATGTGAGTTTTCTGCTTCTTCGACGACTGACCCCCTTGCCCTTCCTCCGGCTGCAGAACCAGTCGGCCGCCTCCGAACTGAAAACCACCATATTTTAAGCATAAATAGAACATGTTGCACCGTGCAGTCGCACTGATCGACTAAAAACCATTTGATCAGTCATTTGGCTTATTGTTCCCCTGCTGAGCGGTTGCGTTCCGACCGCTCTCTTGCATTAGTGAACTGTTAGGACATGGGTCGCTGAATAAGCACACCCCCGTTGAGTCCCAACAACACCGACACCGCCCCTGAATACCTGCAGGAGAACTGAGATACCAATAGAACCGTAATTACATTATTCCTATTCAGCTTAGGAAGTATTCGAGCATGTTCAGTGTCGATCGACAGTCAAGAAATAGTTGCGCTTATCAGCTCCCGCGCTATCCGAATTTAACTCTTATGTTATTAATATCTCCGTAAAATGCATCAGCATCATATCCTTACAGGATCTTCCATCACAATTCGTCACTTTTGCGTTCGATTTAATCAACATTGCGTTCTGACTGAATGCAGAGATGACGAAATTGGGCGCGAACGTGACAAATTATAATGAAACGCCGTGTAAGCCGAAATTCTTATATGAAAATCTGGATTACGAGTGATTTTAATTGAGGAAATGGCGGTGCTCGCGCAAATGTTAATCCTGCCCTTTGCCTGAGCCGCACCGAAAACTCCTCAACCCACTCGCAAGAGAAAAACAGATTATGGCCAAAATGAGAGACTGAATTAGCTGAAATAGTTTCATCCCAGTATAGTCTAAGCGTGAGATTCTTATTCAGAACGAGTATCATTATCCCTAATTTAAGATCTTTCACAATCCTAATTTTAATTTCATCGTCTCGGCTCTAGCATACGAACTCTTAGCATACGGTCATTTTCGCAGCGCATACTGAAGTTAAAGTATCACTTAGAGAATATACTTAATCTTTGCGTTAAGTGTGATCTTAGCTAAAGGACGCGTTGTGGAACCGCCCACTGACGCGCCTATTTCGTCATGGACGTAATTAGTTGCATCCGTACTAGCGGGTTTCAGACGCCTTGTTGGCGATAACAAAATTCATTCATAAACGCAAGGACGACGGCATATGCGCATAAGCAAAGTCGAACAAACCCGATCGGTTGGCGCGCAGACACAGTTGATGATCACATTCAGAGCCATCGACTGCAACTCCGTTTCCGGCATCAGCTCGCCCTCGCACGACTCGAGTAACAAGCTGAAAAACACACGTCAACAACCATATTCAGTTAATCATACTTATACGTGCATCTAATGCCAGTACGAATATTTACCCTCTACCGTATATCGCCATACAACATTCAGCTTTGTCCCCTAATGAGACGCCCGCGTGTCTAGGCTATGAATGAAAGCGACTAATTATTTGGCAAACATCGTGAGATGCACCGTTGAGTTTAACATTTCTCCATGTTTATGGCTAACAATTTTTGCTTCATAGAGTAATGTAAATGATTTTCAGCTTCATAGTGCTTCAGGCAGACTGCTACCGAAAAAAGAGCAGCAGCAGCTATGCCGTTCGTTCGACCGAGTATTTAAAATGTTAACTTCGTATATGAATGCATTGCTGCCACTGAACTGCAGTACACCGTATCACAGGTATGGGTATGAAACACGACTACATTCCTACCAAACCGAACAAATAAAATGCTACAACACAAAAGAATAACTAACTTCGTCCATCAAAGTTCGAATCGATTGAAGAGGACAGTTGTGCTTTTGAATTTTACTTCTGCTTGCTGTGCGTGTATAAAATATTTTGCAATGAATCGTTGATCAGCTCTCATTTGAGTCATCAACAAGTTACAGAGCATGTGAATTGATGATTAAATTGTTAGAATCAGCCGCCCAATCAACCCACAAGAGACAAAGTTAGAACATTAGCGTCATGCGTTATAAACACCCAAGTACTAATGCAGGTGAGGTTTAGTTTATTTGCCAGGTGCGTATCGGTTCAAAATACAGAACTGTCCGCCTATATCGTATCTCTCGAAGGAGCTGTTGAGATTCAAATCTTTACGGTCTAAAAAGATCCTCGAAGAAGCGCCCCATTGCAACTAGGCATGCGCACGACTTCAGGCTTAAGACGGGGACACACTACTAAAGAACTCCTCGCTTCTCAAGTTAGCGCCTGTTTTATGACAAAAAAGGGGGCCAATATTTTAGAAATGAGGTAGGTGCTTTTATATCGACTGTAATTTGCCATTCCCTCCTAATGCACGCAAAGCCGATAGGAGACCCATTCCGAAAGTTGATACCCCGCAGTGCACATGTTTACTTGTACTGTGTACAGTTGCTTCTGAGAAAAACATATCCGCAGGATGAGACTTGAAATAGCACCTACACATAACAGTTCACAAGTATTCAGAAAAGGAGTAAACGAGAAAAGTCCGCCTCATCCTTCAAGCGTCCGCAATAGCGTACTCAAAATAGCGCGCCAACCTGCCAGTCAACAAGCCGTGAATGAACGTGGACGAGGAAGGCGCGCCCTCATTCTCTCTACATCCTTGAAGCAGCCGACGTGCATGATAGTAAATGACTGTCTTGTATTCAAATGTGCTCTTCCTCTAATAAAACGCCACCATTAAAGCGGTCATTTGTCTCGGCCGTGACGTATTCGAGCGAGGAACAACAATTCAGCTATTGCCTTCCCTCTATTCGAAGACTGCGCAATCGGATTCGCGACGCGTCCGCCTGTCCGAGGTAATTAGCGCGACGACGCCGTCTTCCACAGGCGTACCTAATCATTCCTTCCCTCTGCTTCATCGGCGGACTGTCGCAGCTGCACCCGCGCGCATTCGAGTACTTCGTTCTCTGATCGCTTCTTTTTCCTCCGCATTTCTCTCTGCTTGGTCGGTCGTCAATGCTCTTTCAACTCCAATAACTAAAGGCGACGACGAGCAACGACCAAATCATCTCGCATTTCCGGCTTTGTTGCCACTGTTGTGTTCCAAAATCAACGCGACACCTGCGCTGCCCAGACCGCCGACTAACAAGCGTCCTTCTGTCTCCCATCCCCAGCGTCCCACTTTGCGCCTCTGTAACTTTACCGGATATAGTGACGACGACGACGTCTTGCGAAAACAATCCGGCGCCAAAGCTGATAAGCTGATGACGAGATCGGCTCTTTCCACCATGTCACCCACGTGCAGCGCGCGTCCTCACTGAACTCGTAGTCGGCTGAAGTGCCGAGACGAAAGCGGTCCTATTCTCTTTCCGCTCGCCAATACTTACTCCTCCACCACGCGCACGCGGCAAAAAATCTCTCGGTGGAGACAGCCCTCATCAACCAGAATCGTTTTGCTGATCACCACTCGGGGACAGGAATAAAAAACGCCCATCGAAAGACCGCGATGGTCGAGGAAGCGACTCTCGATCTCGACTTGATCGCGGACCTTATCGGCGACTCGGC
>NIUQ01001902.1:0-20692 GCA_002796945.1 Plectus sambesii
GCGGGCGTTGTGTCGTGGTGTCCGCCGCTGCAAAATTGGAACCCTTGGCGCGGTTCCAACATCGACGAAGGACCGCTCGCTTTCGTCAGTATTTTAGTTGTTTGAAATTAATATTAAATATTTTTTATTTCCTCGTCCTTTTTGCCACGGGAGTGTAAGACAGTGCTGGTTCTAACGGTCAGATCAGAAGCATTAGCATTAGAAATTGTTTTCAGTGTCACAATTAATAATGATAACATTGATATTAGTACTGATATAAGGCGGCATTTTTAGACTACGCTCGACAACATAAGCAATGATTTGAAGCAAGAATACCTACACACTGCCTCTACAGTGAATCCGGATTTGACTCGCACCCGGCAAGAGCTTCCCGTCTTCCAATATCGGCAGCAGATTCTTGACATGATCGCCGATAATCAAGTCGTCCTGATTAAGGGGGCGACCGGTTCTGGAAAGTCTACTCAGGTGCGTGATTTTCGCTGCTCGAAGAAGCTCGTTGAGCCGTTCATGTCCTCTTTGCATTTAGTATGTAATTGCGGATTCAGGTGTGCCAGTATTTGCTGGAGAGCTGGGTGAGCGAGGGAAGAGGAGCGGAGTTCAACGCGGTGGTGACGCAGCCGAGACGGATCAGCGCGGTGACGGTGGCGGAACGAGTGGCGGCCGAAGCAGGCGAGAACTTGGGCATCAGCGTGGGGTACAGCGTGCGCTTCGACTCCATCTTACCAAGACCATACGGCGGCATTCTCTTCTGCACCGTTGGTGTTCTTCTTCGCAAGTTGGAAGGCGGCCTTCGTGGCGTCTCTCACGTCATTGTAGACGAGATTCATGAACGCGACCTGAACGTAAGCCCTTTTGTTGTTTTTATGCATTTCAAACGCCAATTTTACCGTTTTAATTAATTTAATTTTTCTGTCATCGAGTCTGGCTTAGCTAATGTATGCGTAGGGATTTTAGGCCATAGGATTGTATTAGAAAGAGAGTGTTTGTAAGTAACAACGGACAGTTAGGATAGAGCGACTGGGCTCCCTATTACTGTATAAGTAAACTCAAATAGAGGGTCGTATGGAACATTCAAGAAGTCTTATCGCGGTGTGGAGTGTCTACGAATTAATATCAATCAAGTGTCGTATAAGATAGATGACAACAATATCATTAGTAAAAAGGAAAATGCGCAGTTATTTCCTCCCCTTTCAGCTTTTTTAATCCAAATCTTACAGACTGACTTTATTCTGATCGTCCTGCGAGACATGGTGCGCGCCTTCCCGCAGCTGCGCGTCGTGCTAATGTCGGCGACGGTCGACACGACGCTTTTCACCAACTTCTTCGGCTCCTGCGCGGTCATGGAAGTCCACGGTCGAATGCACCCCGTCACTCGTGAGGAGTTTTATTGCTTCTCCTTTGCGCTTGTATAATAACGCCTATCTTTACAGACTACTTCTTGGAGGACGTCGTGCAGATGTTGCGGTTCATGCCGGCCCCAGTCGATAAGAAGAAGCGAAAGGGCGGCGGCGGCGGCGGCCGTGACGATGAAGACGAAGTCGCTGACGATGGCGAAGAAAATCTGAACGAAAAAATCGACGGCGATTATGGGCCGCAAGTGAAATTGGCACTCAGTCGCCTACCGGAGCGCGAGCTGTCGTTCGAACTCATTGAGGTCCTCCCCTTTCTGTCCATTCTATCTTTTACCACCATTTACTTGCAGGCGTTGTTGCGTCATATTCAAACGCTAGAGGCCAAAGGGTCGATTCTCGTTTTTCTGCCCGGTTGGAACCTCATTTTCGCGCTGCAAAAGTACCTCGAGCAGCACCCCGTATTTGGTAATATATTTTAAGAATTCAAAGTGTGTTGTGTCGGAAATTCGAGGGGTATTGTATACCTGGGGATGTTATATCTTCAAATATCGAGACTGGATGCGACTAAGCAGCGTTTTATTGTGGTTTTCGTTCGCTTCAGGTGGCTCTCAGTTCCTTATCCTTCCGCTGCATTCTCAGCTTCCCAGGCAGGAACAGCACAGAGTGTTCGAGTCTGTTCCATCCGGCGTCACCAAGGCATGCCGAATTATAGGTCGAATTTTCGTTATAGCGTTATATTATCCACTTGCAGATCATTCTTTCGACGAACATCGCCGAAACCAGCGTGACCATCAATGATGTAGTCTTTGTGATTGACTTGTGCAAGTGAGTCGGCGCGCTTTTGCTGCGAAATCACGTGACACGGCTTTCAGAGCGAAGGTCAAGTTGTACACGAGCCACAACAATATGGTCAATTATGCGACAGTGTGGGCGAGCAAGACGAACTTGGAGCAGCGTCGAGGACGTGCGGGCAGAGTTTGTCCCGGCTTCTGCTACCATCTCTGTTCCAAGGCCCGCTTCGAAAGGTCTGTCATTCTGCTTATCTTTCTTTACACCCTTTTCCAGTTTCCCTTTAAATGTCCTGTATACTGTATGCGTGAGGTTAGTCTGACCTATGACGACAATCAGGTTGTTCGATTTTCCCCTTGCAAATATGACAATATTCGCGCGAATTCAAAAAATGCAATAAACTGACCATTCAAGACATATTCATACTGGCGCGCTTTGTTCTCTTCGGACGCTGAAAATGATTGCACATTTCGCAATATGTGAAAAGTATAACGTGCAGCTATCGTTTTGATTCATGAGCCTGTAAGTGTTCAGCTTGGAGCAGCACTCGACGCCGGAGATCTTGCGCACGCCGCTGCACGAGGTGTCGTTGTCTATCAAGCTGTTGCGCCTGGGCAGTATCGGGGACTTCTTGGCGAAAGCGATGCAGGCGCCACCCATCGACTCGGTGATCGAGTCTGAAGTGCTTTTGCGAGGTTAGTTTTGTGGCTTAGTTGAAGAAGACGACGACACAACTGACTGACGATGATTGTCCAGAAATGTCTGCGCTCGACTCGAACAGCGAGCTGACTCCGCTCGGACGTATCCTCGCACGACTGCCAATCGAGCCGATCGTCGGCAAGACGCTCGTCCTGGCCGTTCTCTTCCAGTTGGTTCTGTTTCTATTGCAATTATTCGCGTTCGCACCCTCTGCTTTGCAGTATTGGCGACCCGATGTGCATCGTGGCGGCGGCGAGCAGCTTCAACGAGCCCTTCGTGCCCAAGGAGCGCCATCACAAGCGTCTCAGCTTCGCGCACCGCGCCTTCGCCGGCACGCGCTACTCCGATCACGTAGCGCTGTTGAGCGCGTTCCAAGCGTGGGACGAAGCGCGGTAGGCTTAACGGTTGAGTTTGGGGAAGGAAATTAAGGGATTCGGGGTTACGAGAAGGGTTCGACTAAGACGTTTTGGGGGGATGAAGATTCGGCGTTTATCAAATTTCGGAACTGGGGGATGAAAACCTATGTTTTCTCGAGTTTTCTGAATTTCGTGTGGTATAACTTGAGTTTCTTCGAATTTCTGTCTTTCCAACTGTCCGAAATCCAACCCTACTAGGCTTAATGGAGCCACGAGTATATAAGGAAATACTGAACAGTGCTTGATTGTAGACAGCCGGGCGATGATGCTGAGATGCACTTTTGCGAGATGAAGTCGCTGAATCCGATGACGCTGCGCATGACGTGGGAGGCGAAGACGCAGCTGCGCGACCTTCTCGTCGGCGCCGGCTTTCCCGAACATTCCCTCGCTCCCGTCATGCTCACCAACCAGGGCCCCGATCCCAACGTCGATCTCCTCCTCTCGCTTCTCGTCTCTGGTATGGATATCTTATTTTCTCTGAATTCTTTTATCTGAAACAGGTCACGCGCTGTAGATTGCCAAGATAAACTTCTCAGTGCGTCACTTTCCCTCGTGAAACGCCATTTTTTGCTAAAGAATCATTTACGATTCTTGATTTTTAGGCCCGATAAAATAGTGGAATGATTATTTTTAAACTTTGTGGAGCGATTTTTCTGATTCAGTCGCCACTTTCTTTCCGTACTGATGCAGATTTTCCAGTATAATTTGACTACTGGGCACTCCGCCATCGAGCGCTATGCTTGCCCCTACCGATCTATTATCATGTTGATTTATGTTAATTTTTGGCTCTCATTTCCATTGGGCAGTTTGATCGTTGCTCCAATCAACTATTGCAGCGCTATATCCGAACGTTTGTTTTCACAAAGAAAAACGCAAAGTGCTTACTCAGGAATCGAAAACCGCCCTGGTGCACAAACAATCGGTCAATTGCAATTTCAACAGCAGCGAAGATATGAAGTTTCCATCGCCGTTTTTTGTGTTCGGGGAAAAGGTGCGCTCGAAAGTGAAAAGTGATCGGCATGCAAATAGATAGTGTTTCAGCTGAGAACGAAGGCGATTTCGTGCAAGCAGATGACCATGGTCACTCCCATTCAGTTACTATTGTTCGGCGCTCGCAAAGTGCAATACGTCGGCGACGGAGTTGTGAAACTGGATGATTGGTGTGTGTTACCTATCATTTAACGAACATCACTGAATACAGTCCCTCTCCAGATGGTTCAGTTTTTATTAAGCTGCCTAAATACAGCAATCACTCCGCGGCTCAAATGAGCTTTCGTACACTATCTCACCAGCTTGTTTACTAATGCTATTTCGACCCGCATGATGACCGCTGTATTTTGGCAGTGTCATTAAATTAAAGTCATTTATGGCTCTATTCGGCCGCATACGATAACTATCAATCATCATTTTTGATTCAATTGTGATTGTTTTGATTGGCTTACGGAAAAGAATGTTCAGGATTTCGTTGAAAATGAGCGCGGTTTTGGCTGCAAAGATCGTCGCGTTGCGCCCATGCGTCGAGGCGCTACTCGTTCGATCATGTACGGAAACAGAGTCGCTGGAGTCGCCTTCGCCGTCCGACCAACAACTCGCCACTATTCTCAAGCAGCTGTCGAAACAGAACGCCTGGCGATACCAGCTGGAGGAACTCGCTCCTGCCGCAGGGTCAGCTCAAAAGTCATATCCCTTGATTTGGGGGAGATGGTTTTGGGGATAATTGAAATTATACTGCGGTACACGTGTGGGGTTATCGAGAAAGTGTATTTTTTATTGCACCCGCACTTGCAAAATGATGATCAATCAGATATCAGATGATTGCCTAAATAATCCTTAATGGCTGAATTATTCGACGGGCATGAATTGTCTCGATGCATTTTCATCACGTCTCATTGCTGATCATGGCGGCTTTCAGATTTCACAGCATGCGTCCCAGAGGAGGAGTGTCGATGCGTGGCGGATTCGGTGCCTCGACGAACAGTGGCGGCGACGGCCGCTCGGATGGTTGGGATGGACCATCAGCTGCCAAGCGCGGTCGTTTCCAACCGACGGGCTTCGGTGGCCCGCGACCACCAGCTGGCGGCGGCTTCGGTGCCCCGCGACCACAAACTGGCGCTGGCTTTGGTGCCCCACGACCCCAAGCGAGCGCTGGCTTCGGATGGCAGCGCGGTGGGTCGTATGGTGGAAGCGGTCGCGGTTACAGTCCTGGTCGCGGAAGAGGCAGCTGGGGCGGAGGCGGAGGCGGAGGCGGGGGTAGAGGCGGAGGTGGTTATGGTTATGGACGTGGACGTGGTGGTAGTTGGTGAGTAGATGGGCGTTGATATATTTTCGACGAGTTGATTTGTTCACTGCTCAAAGCTATGCGTCATCTATGATAGGTGTTGATGTTAATTATGTTGTTATTTTTTCAGTTTTTGTTCTCAACGATTTCATTCACGTTGGCTGTTTGATTGTTAAATGATTGCAAACCGATGTCGAATGCATGAAAATGTGCCAGTATCGTTGTATTATCAGTGCGAGCCTGTTGCGCTTATAACGAAGGTAAAAAGAAGGAGAAACTGGATTCTTTGCGTTTGTTTGGGATGGTTGAACCGATGGAATTACTTGTAACATGCGTCACTCTTTGGCATGAGCAATCGATCGATGTTGGACGGCGGAGACAGCTCGCCTGCGCCGCGATATCGACGGAATCCATACGTCTGCGTTCTGTGCACTTCGCCCCGATCGCTTCTACCTTATCTACTGTTGACCGGCTAGGTGGAAGTGGGGTGTGTACGAGTGCACGTGCTCACTATTTACTCCCATCATAGTCTTGCTCGACTGCGGTAGTGTGAAAAAAATGGCTCTTAAGGGACAAGTTGCTCTTGTTACCGGCGCCTCTCGGGGCATTGGTCGCGGCATCGCGCTGCAACTCGGCGAAGCCGGCGCCACCGTCTATGTTACCGGTCGCTCAGAGCAGGCAAAGGCCTCCACGCCCAACTTTGAACTCCCCAGTCTGGAGCAAACTGCTAGAGAGGTAATCTGTCGCTTCATCTTCCATTTTTTTACTCTCAACTCCAGGTGACTGCTCGAGGTGGCAATGGAATCGCTGTCCACTGCGATCACTCCAACCCGCATGACATCGAGGAGCTGTTCGCGAGAATCAGAACGGAGCAGCATGGTCAATTGGACATACTGGTGAATAATTCTTATTTTCGGTATAATGTTTCGAATCGAAATCTCGTATATTTACAGGTGAACAACGCGTATGCAGCTGTAACGGTAAGCAGTTCGTATCGATTTATTCGAAAATAAGTCCCCTCCAACTGGTTTAATTTTTATGCTACCAAGGTTCTTTCTAATATAATATAAAAGTTAGTGTAAATATTCGAAAGTTGACGTGACTCATTAATGCAGAGTATCGCTCGTGCTTCAGCATGTCACTTGAAAACTTCACTGCTCGAGAAAATAGACCTTAAGGGAGGGATCATTTTCGAGGACATCCAGTAGATCCCATAGAATCTCCGACGACCTTGCAGGCGATCCAATCGAGTGCTGGCAAAAAGTTTTACGAAACCGATCCCAATACTACTTGGGATGTGGTCAACAACGTCGGCTTGAAGAACCACTACTTGTGCACCGTCTACGGAGCCCGTCTGATGGTGCCGCGTGGAAGCGGACTGATCGTGATGATCAGCTCGTTTGGCGGCATGAACTATTTGTTCAACGTTGCCTATGGCATTGGCAAAGCGGCGGTATGCAACATTCGTTTCACTCTCATTTATTGACAATTTGCTTTAAGTGCGACCGACTGGCAGCCGATGCAGCCATGGAGTTGGCCGACCAAAAGGTGACTAGCGTGTCACTTTGGCCGGGCGCCGTAAAGACGGAAATAATTCAAAAGACAGTGCTGCGACAGGACTCGACTGTAAGCGTTAGCTCTCTTTATCCTATGTAGCCAATGTGTCGTTGTTCAGTCGAATCTGAAGGCGTTGTTCGAGCACGGCGAGTCGACCGAATACGTCGGCAAGGCTATAGTTGCTCTCGCCAGCGACCCGAACCATTTCGATAAGACTGGCCGTATTTTAACGACCGAAGGCTTGGCAAAGGAGTACAAGTTTGTCGAACGCGACGGTCAGTTGCCCTTTCATTTACTCGTCATTCTTCGTCATTAAGAAGGAAGATAAATTTTGGCCCTGCAGTAACTAGGTTCAAGCGGCAGACTCAACTAGTTCCTATCCGAACTCGTCCTTTTTGCCTTACTTCCATGGCAATAAATTGTTTCCAAATGAAATGTGCTTAATTTATCACCGTACTATGGTATTCCCGTCGGCACTTATGAATATGTATTTATTGTTTAGTTTAAAGTTACTGACGAAGACATTTCGAGTTAAAATATTGCGCGGTTTGCTAACATACCAAATTACAGGATCTACGCCATCTTCCGATCCCGCCATTCAAGCTATTCGAGACAAATACTTGGAACATTTGAACGCTATTCGAGCACCCAAAATTCAGTAGTGCTCTTTTTAGATACTGTAGGAGGAGATGGTCGAAGTAACTGCTTGCTGTAAATGTAAAAATATTGTAAAATTTTATCTTGTGATTATCAGGAAAACCGATGTCATTTTTTCGCCTTCAACTTAGCTTCACGTTATTTTGCATCACGTGAAAAGATATGATGATAACTATATTTGAACTAATACTAATGCAAATTTAAATGATTCTATGCAGTTTTTTTAGCTAAATACATACAGAACACAAATGACAGTTAGTTAAGTACCCACAGACAACGTCAATAGACCTGTCCAATTGCGGGAAGCGATACGTAACTCGATAGCTCGACGACAATAATCCACTGAGAAAATGTTTGAAATTGTTGAGAAGCGGTTGTTTTGTGCGAGAGTGGGCGAACCAGTCACACACTGTGATGTAGGGCTGCTAGTGGGCGCTGTGTAGGGTGGTAGATACGCGCGGCGGAAAAAAAACCTCCGTCCCCCCCCCTCGGCGTCGGTCGCAGTGCCGGTTTTTCCAGGGCGGTGCTACGCGGCGGTGGCCCTGCCTTAGCCGTACCCGGTCGCTCAGGCGATTCTTCTGTGTTTTTTGCGCGATTGTTACGACGGCGCGAGAACGGCGGCGGTGTCGACGAGACGGTCGCTCCCACATATCCGGCGTCCTCCTACCCGACGTTTATTGGCGAAAAAATCGCCTGGGTCGATGAGATGCGAAAAACTGGTCGCCTGTGGCGACCGGTGTTTTCGTCAAGACCGCGCGCGCGGACCAAGCCATCTTCTCCGTGATGGTCGACGCCGTCATTTTTCCATGGTCGGATCAGTCGCACAAAATAACGAGTTCTTTTCTTCGGCGAGGCAGTCGGAGGTGCGCGTCGCTCGTAAAACGCCGCTGCGTTGATGGAATGAGAATCATCCGGCGAATATTCTTCTCATCCAGCCGTTTTTTGCGAGCAGCTACCACCTGACTGCTTGCTACGTGCTGCATAGTGAACGCGCGCTGAGCTTTTTGCCTGTTGCCTTGTCCGCGCGCCAAATCGCCGTTTCCTCGGCGCTCGTTTTTCTCCGGTCGCGCGACTCGAAAACGACAAAGAAGTGGTCGACCGACCGACCGTCGGCTCGTACCAGGTAGTACCGAAGCCATCTGGACTTTGGCGCCACAGGTCTGCTTATGAATGTAGCCGCTTTTTGTCGTGCCCGCTCCCCTCGCGGTTCCTTTGTCAACCGTGGGGCCATAGGACCGGAATCGGCCGGCTGCGCACTTTCCCAACGTGCCTACGCTAGTTCAAACATTGCCCGAATGCAATTGCCTCCAACTGATGCAGTTCTCGACGGCATAGTGGGTCGACAGTTTTTTGCTCCTGAGCAGTTGGCGATCAGGCGATGAGATGGATAAGGTTTGAGAGGGCGATGCTGATTGAATAGATCGACGGTGTGAAAGCGAGCGGCGTTAGCGATAGGATTTGTTATTCACGATGCGATGCGAGCCGCTCGACGATGGCTCTTTGTGTCGTCGTTGTAGTGGGCGCTGCAAAACCGATTGCTTCCATCCGTCCGGTGGGCCGTCCACCTTTGCGCTGCTTAACGATTGGCTAGTTCCGCCGCTAAAGCTCGATTTGGTATTCGATGGTCGGCGGTCTTTGTCTCGTGGCGGCAGCCATCGGCCTTGAAGGGGCGTCAGTCGAGTCTGTAATTCACGCGTTGATGGGTACGGATACGGTAAGATGGGCGAATAGCGGACGCGTAGTAGGTCGTTCTGTGCAAACGACGAGCGACCGGTGCCAGCGTTTGCCACCCTCGGATATCGACGAATTCGGCGTGTTTTTTGATCACTGCGCCACCCTCGGCGCCACCCCCCCCCCACACTTCAGCAGGGCGCTCGTCTTCAAAGCATCATAATTCACCAGAAAAACAGCGGCGGCTGTATTTCAGCTGCTGGTGGTCGCCGCCGGGCAGGCGCTCATTTGTTGCCGCGCCGCAATGACCGATTGCCGTCGACCGAGCCGTGGACCACCCGCGGGAAAATCGCGTCGCTCCCAACGCCCCGTTTTATTGCTGATAATTTATTTTTTGACCGTATTCCGTCGGCATTCGATGGTAGGTCGACAGATCTTAGAAGGTCATAATGCAGGTATTCGGTGACTCCGTTTTTACGGCTAACCGCCTCCGCTTCGAGTTTCATAATTCCGGTCTTTTCGCTTTACCTGCTTGCCAAATATTCAGCGATAGGCGCTGGTATCTCTCTCTGTTCATCGCGCCGCGCTAGACGATTCGCGATCTTTTTGTTAGTGAACGTCATTATTTAACACCATCTTCGATCGCTCTTTTCTAATAATATCAACAATCACGATATGCTCATTTAAAAAATAACAGGAAAGTAAAAATTTTGCAGCTCAACATGCAATTGAAAGAACGCCGTCGTTAGGTAATTGTGTGGAGAAGACACCTTTGACATGAAGACTCATTACAAAATGAAACCGATGCAAGTTCTGTGGCTCCTATGTGCCTACACAGGTGAGTGGTTTAGCTGATATTGAGGCGCGCGATAGTATGCTCACTGTTTGACTCTGAGCGGACTGACGGTTCAGTTGCTCGGCTCACGGCGATGATCGTTGTTTGAACGCCAACAGCGGTTTGATGTTCTCTAACATCTTATGACCGTGGGGCATTTTCTGCGCTGACGGGAGAAAAAGGAGATCATCTATCAATGTGGGCTACGTGTCTGCGGCGCATCTCTGAAGCACTTGTCATGTGCTTTGTTCGATGGGCTGACAGCCGCCAATCTGTCGAAGGGTGGGGGACTGACTCTCTTCGATGCAACCGGGTTGAGACCACTGTTTACTTGTGTGTGTGAGTCACATTTCGTACGATGCGAAAAAAATTCCAACCGCTGCAAATGTCAACTGGAGGTGGACCATATCTGAGATGGACAGGCGCTTCGTCTAGTTCCTACGATGACGAATCGACTGTTTTCGAAAGACAGGATCAAAATTGGGCGTCGATCGAGGTCGGCTTCCAAGCCTAGTCGTTCCGAGGCGCCGTGGCGCGATGCGGCCGATCTTTCAGCTGCGAAAATTGTAGGCGCTACCGTAGCCATTCAACCGGCCGACTTATTCGGCGATGACAACCAACTTCCGCCCGTGCTCACGGGGCGTGGCGAACTGATCGAGCCCATCGTCTTGCGCAACGGGGTTAACGTCGACTGCTTTCAAGAAGTGATGCACGTCTACGTTGACAAGATCAAATGCAGCGTGACTAATCATACCCAGGTACTGTCAGCTATGAATCAAACTGCTCCAAACTGCTTCTTTTAACTGTCGATCGAAATTACCTGTCTCGATCTCGGCTCGAATACGCCGCCTTCGCTTTCGATCAATCTTTGCCTTTCATATTTACTTTTTCGAAGACTGTGATGTAAATTGAAGTAAACTGAAGACACGTGATTGTGATGGAAATGTGCAACCGTTTCTTTTCAGATTTTCTTGCTCGAAGACGAAAAATCGTGCATGCCTACAGTTCGAGGTAGCAATGCTACTCACTTTATCATCGTGACATTTTACGACGAGTGCAACACCGAGAGGACCGGAAGTTTCCACGTGAATCAGGTTCGAAAGTAGATCAATGCCGTTTGCGTGCGAATCCCACCATCAAAAGAGCAATCATACGGCGGTTACCCTAGCTTCTGAGGGTGTCGGCGTCCTTTGTGTCCCAGGCCAAACCATAGAGGCTCATGATGGATGGTAGGTACGCCGTCTGGCTGTCGTTTTTGTCGCCCCATTCTCATTCTTCGCGGCGCCGCTTAGTCAATGCCCCTCTTGCGATCAGACGCTTTTTTGTCTGTTTTCCCCGTCGTGCGCTCGCCATTATCTTCGTCTCAGAGCGCAGCGGATGTGCGAGCACCGGCGTGTCTTAGATGAGCAGCGCGCGAATTACCTGCTAGTCGTCGCTTTATGTCCAAGGCAATCACTGCGGCGGCTTCTATTACCTCTAGCAATACGTACTCGGCCGACGGGGGTGCGAGTAGACTTTTTGCAGTCGACAAAAAGCTTATCAGAGCTTTGCTAACGCGAGCCTGACGCGCCGAGTCAGCAGCGCCTTTGTATGGCCAACCGGCTGCGCAAGGCGAGTCGGCGAGTCGGCGAGCGCCGATCAAAAACAGCTGCACCGCGGTGCGTTGGACGACCAATCGTTGGGAACACAACCGGTCTGAGCAAAGCGCTGGTCGAACGGCGGTCTGGGAAAACCGCTGCGGCCGCGTCGCGTCTGCTGTCCGCTCCGTGTGCGTCTAGCATCCCCCAGCGACCGCCGCCGCAGAGCCGCCCACGCTCGCAGACGCCGTCCGTCTGGGCCCACCGAACGCCGTCTCGCGCTTTCGCCGTTTCTGCCCACCGTCCGTCCGCGCGCCGGCATCGTCCGCCGCCGCCGTCGGCTGCGGTCATGTGTTCCCCTTTTGAACTGTTCATTCGACCGTCTATTAGACGGTTACTGCTGATCGCGCTGGTGCTCGTCTTCGTCTTCGCCAACGTCGCCGAAAGCGTGAGTTCGTTGTGCGAGGAATTATCTACGCCTGTCGCTACTGAATTGATTACGCCGCCTACCAGACGATGACCCTCGAACCCGACAACGATTCGCCGTGTTATTTTGTGCTTCGAATGTGCCAGTCGGCAACCTCTCCGTCTATTTGTATAACGGTCGCCAGACGCGCACTGCTTTGCGACCGTCGGAGAGCGCTCGGAGTCTGCGGATTTTTGCCCAAAAAGATCTTTGTACCCATGTCTGCTCATGCTTATCTGCTATTGCGCCCAGCGCGCCCAAAACAGTTGGTTACAAGGGACTACTTATTGCAGAGGGCGTCGACCGTCGAGTCAGCGTTTCGACTGCACTTGTCCGACGTCGCGCAGCCATTTGCTGACTCGGACGTCTGGCCGAGAAAGGTATACAAAGGTCGGCGATACAAAGTTATCGTCGAACCGGTCGAAGGTGAGTTTTTTGCGTCGCGCAGCAGCGAGCGTGAAGAATGAGTTCTGGTGTTTGATTCAGGCGCGTCGCCCGCCGCGACCGACCCCGATCTGCGCGCCCTGCCCGATCGCTGCTACATTTCCGATCACTCGACGCCCGCAAAGGTGCGCTTCAAGAAAACTCTACTGGAAGATGGGTTCGTATAGGCTGTGGAGGGTTGGCGCAACACTAAAAGACATGATTTTGTTCAGGTGTCCGAATGCAAATGGCGATCAGACGGTACAAATCCTGCACGGCGTTGCCGGGGACCAATCGACGGCTTTCTCGTTTCAAATTACCACCGTTCGATATTTTCCCGAGGAGATCATGTATATCTATGTGCACTGCGATGTTGTGCTCTGTTCTATCAGAGGCGACCGTCGTTCAGAAGGTTATATCAAGGTAATTTCGTTTTATTGCGACCGTGGCCGTGCGCACCAGCGTATGCCTATGTCTAATGACGAACGCGCAGCGACCCACAACACTCATTGCAGTGTCACAGTCGCACATTCTGTACCGATGAAGGCGCCGTGCTCAATGACAATCTCGAGCCCTTGGGGAAGCAAGACGTCAGACATGTGCTGTCAGGACCGTTGAGAACGTTGGAGCCGGAGCGAGGTACTTGCTGTTACCGCAATTATTCTTATAAAACGCTAGCAATCAGGGCCAATCTGTCGCAGTTACGTTTCGTCCAACCTGTTCTGAGCTGCCGTTGTACAAAGATTGTTACTTTTATTTTTGACAGCGATATGTTGTTGATCATTTTTGATGTGTTTTCTTATCTTTTGACTTGCCTGTACAAAAGAATTCAAGGAGGTTCTACGCCTCGCAACTTCGGTCAATGCGAGTAGTGGTGTATAGGTTTTGCCGGTGGCGGCGATGTGTGCAGTTGGGCATTGTTCGTTCGCTCCATAGTGTACGAGAGTTTGACTCTCTAAAAAATGAACTGAAAACTGTGAGTAACCATCTGATTGGTAGTCGTGTGTGTGGCATCAACTGATTGATCTGTCAATGGATTGCTTGTTCGCGATCAGTCGAAGACGAATGTTTTATCGTTTTATTGGCTGATTGTCAATGTCCACCACTTCCGATGCCCGAGTCTCCGCATATCATAATTGTACGAAGCGGTTTCTTGTACAATGACCGATGTTGCTGGTTGACTTGTTCGTCGCTAGCTCTCTATTCTTGCAATAAAGATTTTGATACTTTTGCGTCACCAGCTCGGATTACATAGTGTGCGAGTATGTGTGTGTGTGGGAAGAGAGGTGGTTGGTTGCGCCAAGCGATTGGCAGCAACGACGAGGCGAAGAGATGATCAGGGATGACATGTGAGCGAACTTCGTCAAAAAGATAGCCATGCAAGCAAGCATCATTCTAAGCGCCAACTGCGATTGTCACACGAAGAGCGCGGCGGCGGGCCCACAATTACGTTCGAGAGGCTGCGGCATTGTTTTCGGCGAGAGGTTGGCGGCATCTCTGCCGCCCGTGCGCAGGGCGTAACGCTCTCGCCTCCCGCGCGCTTCCGTTCTTCCGCTCTTCGTTGGAGTCGAGTCGGTGTTCAGTGCAGCCGACAAAATAAAGAATGCTGCGTTGCTCTGCTTGAAGACACCGATCAGTAAGTGTTGTGATTAATGCGAGTCCTGCAGGAGGCGTCAATCCAATCGCCGGCCTCAACCCCAAACACTCGCTTTCCATCGACGGCTCATCGCATCGGCGGCAAATTAAATGATCGTTAATGAGCAGCGGTCAGCGCTCGGCCGATATTGATTCAGCTCATGCGTGCCCAACAGCCGCCCGATCGAGCTGGTCGTGTCGTAAGCGCCGATTGATTCGTTTTCCTTCGATGCCCAGTAGTGGTGGATCGCTAGCAGGCTCTACTTGAGTAACGGATCCGAAAAGCATCGCCGTTGTGGAGAGGTATCTGTGCGCGTCCTACACCGCCACATGAACCCAGCTGCGCCGCCCCGGGCAGGAGGCGCTTAATGTCCCATCGTCAGTCGTGTACGTCTCCTTGGACACGCGCCCTCCTAGCATACTTTTCAATCGCTTTGCATTGGCGCGCAGAAACCCGAAACGATGGCTGCTCCTTGTCAAATGTTTCAGACTGAAGGCGGCGCGTCGTAACGATGGGGATTGGGTGCGGTGCACGCTGCCTCAAGTTCTGCTTGTTCATTTTTAATTTGGTATTTCTGGTAGGTCTCTTGTGCTTTCACGCAAAAAAACGAAACTATCGTTAATATTGCAGGTTTGTGGATTGGTATGCGTGGGGATCGGAATTTGGCTGATGCTGGACAAGTATGCTGTAGATAACCTAGCCGCAGCAACTTCTAAGGTGCAAGGCTACGAAAAGAACGCTGGATTGCGCGATTTAGCGTCAAAGCCTCAAGCAGTGCGACAGATCGGCACTCTCCTCACTGTCGGCGGCGTTATCGTCATTTTTGTCGCCTTCCTCGGCTGTTGCGGCGCTGCTAAAGAGTGGCGACCGCTGCTCTGCTGCGTACGATATTTCGCTATGAATGTATCCGGCCGCTACGCCTATTTAAATAGTTTTTGCAAATAGTTAGAAAAACTATACGCAACAATACCGTGCCTTGCGTTGCCTTACCATGCGTGCCTCGGCGTATCGGCCGCATACCGCTGTGAACTATCTCCATATATATAATTCTCTAACTCCATCACTTGCAGTATGGAGCCTGCTTGATGATTATCCTCGCTACCGAAATTGCCGCTGCCATCTATGCAGCTATGCACAGTCATGCGGTAACGCTCTACGGTCAATAACGTTTCGACACAAAAATGTCTTTCAGTTCGAAAGAGATTTTAAAGAAATCCTCCAAGCGAGTTTAAAGATGTACAACGGTACAGAAGCGCAGAAAAATAAAGAAGATAATACAGTGTTGGTTAAGGCGGCGTGGGACAAGATCATGATGGAGGTGAGACAGTATTTTTCGAATAATGTTCTGGACTTGGGAGAGATTTCAGAAAGAGTGTTGCGGAGTGGAGTCGAAAATCGGAGAGTTCAACGAAAGCGGTTGGTATATGTTGACAAAAAAGAAGAATCAATTTCCACCAGCGTGCTGTCCACCCGATCACAATGGTCATCTGATGCCCGAATGCCCCACGGTCTCGAGATATGGAGAGGTGAGTGAGCGAAGAGCAATTTAGTTCCGCACTTCACCATGCTTGCTGCTCTTTGTGTTGGGTCGCAGTCGGCTTCTCCGATCACGGCGCATTCGAAGGATCCGATTACTGCATGCTTTCGGCTGGCAGCATTACGGTCAGCAACCATATCGTCTTTTAAACAACTGACCTGTATCGCTCGAAGGTGCAGGATGGCTGGGTGGCTGAAGATGGCTCGCTTGTGGCCGACCGACAGCAGGACTGCGATCAGTCGGCCGTCTACTCGAACGCGGCCGGTAAAACGACGTTCGTCTTCAGGCGCAAATTTCATACATGCGACTGGAAGGATTACGCTATTGAAGTGGGTTGGGGGGATTGAGTTGCGAAGCGATACGAGGAAGCTTGCAGGACGGTTCTACGCAGTTCTTAGTGGCGGCGGGCTTCTCTCGAGAGATGAATATAAATGCGAAGAGTGCGATGAAAATGATAGTGCCAGATCGGCTGTTCCGCAGCGAGAGGAAGACAGCACGACGGCAATCGAGGGACGTGCAGATTCTCCGAGTTCGCTCCAACGCCGTCGTGCCGGCGAACGAGACTACCTATTGGTGCGCGGTGGTTAAGTTGCCCACATCGGTTCAAGCGACCAAACACCACATCGTTAAAGTCAGCCCGCTGTTATCCTAGCAATAAAACAGAGACGGTCCCCTTTAGATAGAAGCCGCCATTGAGAAGGGAAACGAGCATCTGGTACACCATATGGAAGTGTACCACTGCGCCAAACCCCCACACGCTAACCGCATACCCATCTTCAATGGCTGGTGTAACGCGCCGGACAAACCCAAAGAAGTCAACGGCTGCTCACGGGTCATTGGCGCGTGGGCGATGGGAGCACCGGTGCTGCGATTCAACTTTCCCACCATTTTTGGAGTAATTTCTGCTTTCTAGCCGATCGAGTATCCTCCCGAGGCCGGCACGGCTATTGGAGGGTCTGACTTCTTTCCCTACTTCATGGTCGAAGTTCACTACAACAATCCTGCGAAAAGGGCCGGCGTGAAGGATAACTCGGGTATTCGCTTGAAGGATCTTGTACAGTTGTTTCAAAAAAGCATAACTTTCATCTCTCACTATCATGCTTCACTTCCTTATCATAAGCCCCTATCTTTTGCATACAAAGTCCAATGCTAAAGATATAAGTTCCGTACATGGAATAACTGAATTATAGGACTGAACTTTCACTACACATCAAAACTACGTCAGTACGACGCTGGCATCATGGAACTGGGCTTAATCTACTCCGATGTGATGGCCATACCGCCGCGCTTGCATCGCTTCCCGCTCACGGGCTACTGCGTTGCGGATTGCACGGCCAAGGTTTCTCGCTTGGTCTCGCACCGGATGATGATGATAACAATTAGTATTGCAGTTTCCTCCCGAAGGCATAAACATCTTCGCCACGCAACTCCACTCTCACCTGACTGGTCGCAAGATGTGGACGACTCACTATCGAGATGGCATCAGAATCGGTCAGATCAACCGCGACCACCACTACAGTACCCACTGGCAAGAGATTCGCTCACTTGTCAAGCAGTACACTGTGCTTCCGGTATATTTCACCTTTGGTGTTCCATCAATTATTCTCACATTTCAAGGGAGACGTGCTCGCTACGACATGCCTCTACGACAGTCGTCAGCGAAAGAATGTCACACTGGTTTGTTCTTTGTTGTTCCGTGACTTGTCGTGTCCCGTTCAGCTGTCTATTGCTTCCAGGGTGGCTATGAAATCGTCGATGAGATGTGCGTCAACTACGTGCACTACTATCCCAAGTCGGACGTCGAAGTGTGCAAGAGCGCGATTAACAATGCGACGCTGAGCGATTACTTCCGCCAAATGTATAGGCAAATATGGCATTGGGGTTCTTTTTGTGAGATGCGCATTTGGTTGTACTTGCAGTGGTCAGGGCGACAGAGAAATGTTGACGGCCGAAAAGTATCACAGCATTGAGTGGGACAAGAAGAAGATTGCCGATCTGGCCGAACTCTACGCCACGGCGCCGCTGAATATGGCCTGTCTGCAGCACAACGGTCAACTGTTCCCTGTGCGCCATTTGCAGTTGATTGCCTTACGAGAACATCTTGAAACAGTGCTTTGACTGTATAGGGACATCCGACGAATTGGATCGATGTGCCGTTGCCGAAAATTCGTTACGCGCCGTTCGACCACGCCCGAGCCAACTTCGAATGTCCGGCTTTGAACGACTGAGCGACCGAACGACGGAACGACTGCCACGTGACCTTGCCAGCCGGTTCATCTTAACGACTGATACAGTTCTTACAATATCGATCGACTGTTCAATATGGCGCTATGCGCGTGACGACAGTCTGTCTTCCCGAACGCAGTGATTGTTATGTAAAACACACTGAATACATTCGGTCTGCACTGAACTGATAGACTAAGGCAAAGCAGCCGTTCACTCGTAGGGATGAAGTTAGAGCCGAGGAGATTTGTACGTCGTCGCATGCGCGCGCGTTGACCCGCGATGGCTGAAGGCAAACTGCTGTTGATGTTACACACACGCCAGGCAGGGGTTGGGGTTGAGGCCGCCGACCCACTCGCCTCCGCCGCTGCTGTGCGAAAAACTCAGACGCGCCCTCTCTCCGTGCAGTTCGATTGCCAGTGCGCGCCATACACTTCCTTCGCCATCTTCGCATCTGACTGGCGGCGCCGCGTTGTCGACGTGGCCTATCGCAGTCTTCTTCACCCGAATTTATTCTACGTTGCAGCGGTCGTCATGATGCGTGCGGTGGCTTTGCTCTGCTTGCTGGCGGTGGTCTTCGCCGAGGAGTCGAAGCTCAGCTGGAAGGACGACGATGGTCTCGAGGTGAAAATCATCAAGCCAATCTCGGAGGAGAAGTGCAAGATCAAGAGCCAGGCCGGCGACACCGTCGACCAGTACTACCGGCTGACCGACAAGGAAGGCAATGAGATCGGGTCGAACTTCGGAAAGAAACCGTGAGCTGGAGTCCGTAGCCTGGCCGCCGAGAGCGGTCTTTAGTGAACTTCGCAATCATCGAGCGCTTTCAGGTACACGTTCACTTTGGGAAAAGACCAGGTGATCAGTGGAATGGACCGCGCCATGACGGGCATGTGCATCGGCGAGAAGCGCAAGGTCGTCATCCCCTCGGACCTCGGCTTCGGAACTAAGGGTCGCGAACGCGACGAGATCAAGGGCGACCAGGTGCTTTACTACACCGTCCAGCTCGTCGACTTGTTCCGCCCCGTACCCGGACCGAACTGGACCGACGACGACGGTCTCCACATCGAAGTGACCCACAAGATTGAAGACGACAAGTGCCGCAAGTCGCAGCCGGGCGACACCATCCACCAGCACTACACCCTGCACCTCGCCGACGGCACCTTCATCGACTCGAGTCACAGCCGCAACGCTCCGTACGCACCTATACCGTATTCGTGAATGCATTCGTCGACATTTGCGTTCTAGGTTTATCTTCAAGCTCGGCGCCAAGCAAGTAATCGCAGGCATGGATCGCGCGATGACGGCCATGTGCGAGGGCGAACGCCGCAAAGTGATCATCCCGTCTGACCTCGGTTCGTAAACTTCTATCGGGCGAGAAATATTAGAGACGCATAACACTCTCATTTTGAACCCCTTTNAGTACCGAAAGATGAGCTCATCTTTGCCAATTTCGACGCTTGGGGAGATTGCTTGTTGCCGATGGAAAGGTGTTTGTTATAATTTTTGCAGCAATATATGATCTATTCACGACTATTTGATAAAAATTGATATCGCTCGCTTTCTTGCAGTGTGCAGCGACGCGTCGACGAACAAGTACAAAGGGCGAACAGTGACGTCGGAGGATGAGCGTTATGAAGGCGTTCGTCACTGTCGCTATGTGGACGAAGTTTGCCGCGACGCACCCTGGTTCTGCACCGTGGAATTCCTGAAGGAAATGAAAGTATGACAGTTGTCACATATTACATTTTATAACGTAATACATCATATCACTTGCAAACATTATTCATAATTCATGAAATTTCATGACTCAACATTACTTATACCATTTCCACTTAATAGGAACATCTTCCTAATCAAAGAAGGCACTTTCCAAGTCAAATCAATATGAAAAATGTCCTTTTCGATTCAGAAAGCGTCCTCTTTATCTTGCAAAGTGTCTTTATTAAAGTGAAAATGGTATGTGACATTGTTCTGAAGAAGTGAAAGTACAACGCTGTTAATCGGTGAGGAATGAGAACGCGTGTCGGTTTTAGGTAGATTTTATCGCTCATGACGCGATTCCTTATGCGGCACATGACGAAGAGGACCTTTACGAGAAGTTCCGACGGGAGGGGATGTTCCTGGAGACGCAGCGAACGGATGGCGTGTCTACCAGTGACGTCGTCTGCCGCATTATTCGCGACTACGACAAGTACGTCCGCCGCAATCTCGCCCGCGGCTACTCAGCCAAAGAGTTGAATGTCGGCTTTCTCGCGGTAAGTTGGCGTTTTCTAACTCTGCTTCACAGTCGTTGGCCGCCTAAGATGTCACGGTCACTTGGTTATTTTGTGCAAATTCTTATTGCTTTTATCAGGAAATGCGTCAGTACGGAATGTGTCGCAAATATTGTTTATACGATGTATTGTTAGAAGGTTAAGACTGCGACATTCGCAGGTTGGCGGCGGGATGGAGTAATTGAAATCTTTGGCATAACTCCAAAGGCGCTGGTTATCAGCTGTGACGCGTATGACACTGAAGTATGACAGTTATCCCTTATTCAGGCGCGACGCTATGAACTACAGAACAAGATGAAGTCT
>NIUQ01001903.1:0-26032 GCA_002796945.1 Plectus sambesii
TACTCTAGACGAGCAACTCTATGGAATTGGAAGTTTCAAAATGATCAAAAAAACTGCCCAATGCATATATACACATTTAAAATGACAGTGCTCGTATATCTACAAATATTCACAAATAATTACATTTGCTGAATTCACAGAATTCACAATAGCATACCATGAAACTGATATCTCGCCTTATCCCATCGGCCATTGAGGCCAATGGTGCATATTCACAATAATCCAATCCAAACAATCCAAACAAAGCAACCAAGAAAATAAGTAGGGAAGGATGCTGAATGTTTTTCTCATTTTCACAATACCATTTTCTCTTATTAAAGGACACTTGTCAATTCAAAAAAATATTTTCCATTTCAGCCTGGAAAAACTTCCTCTTTGATTTGAAAAGTATCCTTGTTAATGAGAAAATGGTGCGCATATAGGTCAAAATATGGGAAAGGAGCTCGGCTCAAAAATCTATTCAAGAGCTAAGCGGCAGTCATAAAGATTTTCTCACAGCATGTTCACACCAAGGCAACTGTCAGAGTCTGAACTTCCGCCGCGCAGTTCGCGTACAATCTCATAAATCTCCTTATTCTTCGTTTCGGGCAGCTGTCGGTACAGATAGATGAGACAGAGTAGGGAGGGGACGATAAAAAGGGGAAAGAAAGAGGTGGCGTTCATGTATCCGTACAGCGGCAACGTCAATAGACCCGTAGTCATACCCGCGACAGTCGACGAGCTGATGGCGATCGACTGAATGAATGAGCGATGCATCTGCGGCGACAACTCTGCCGTCAGATACCACGGCACCGGGCCCAGACCGACGCTGCAACAAAAAAACGAGGTGAGGCGAGCAGGCGACGCGCGAATTTGTCAATGGCCCCCCTCCCTCACCCTGCTTGTCTTCTGGAAGATGCCCAACATTTTTTGCACCTTTTTTCTTCTCAACAAAGATTTGTCAAGAGAGAAAAACAAACGGTGTAAATTGGGAGTTTTAGAGCTAAACCGTTAATATATCAGTTGAAAAATCAAAAAGTAATCACGAAAGATTGTAATTCTGACTTTTTTGATTCCTTGTTTTAAGGTGTGTAGGATTGTGATTTTCTCCTTTCGATATAATAAGATGTTAGGTAAAATTTTACTGTCCCTTTATAACGCGTCTTAGCTAGGTGAAAATCCCCATTATTTCTGCTAAACTTCCCTGGAGTGAGTCATTGCAGTTATTCTAAAGACTTGATACGTCAGAAACTGAGGGATATTCCCTTGCTGCGAGCTTAGTATTAATTTCGTTCTTTAGTGTAATAAGGCATCAAAGATCAATGCTTTGTCAAGTCGACCACGTCCACACGGCTGCACGCGCAATTCATAAGCCTGTCGACGAGACAATCAATAATTTGCGACACCCGCAGGAAACAATGCGTCACAATAGGTATTCACAATTTTCAATGAAACTAACATTTGGTTCAAAGTTTTCCGACCATTTTAACGTTGGCACGAATATCGCAATAGTATCTCGATCTTAATATCCATTAATCTGTTCCCCAGAATTGTTTTCATTGGAACTATTATTAACTACTATTATGTAACGATTTAGAGCCGCAGTAAATGAGGTGATGGTGATCTGTTGCGACGTGGGCATGCTAGCTGCTCAGTCACCAAAGACCAATCTCGCAACTGGGAAAACAACAGTTGTCACACAATACGTTTCATAAAATAGATCCCATGTTACTGGATGGAAAGTATGACGATATTCGCACGAATGTTAAAATAATTCAGCTGAACCGGAGTTATATTTCATTCTATTTCAAAGTTAAAATTCAAATTGGCGCGTAATCTCCTGCGGTGCACAAAAAATGACCATTTTGACATCGATTGATACACCTAGCGCGTACTGTATTTCCGATAGGAGTGGTCGACAGTAAAGCGACAATGCACGTAGGCGTGTACGTCACAGAGTCTTTGCTTACCTGTAAGTGAAGCTGAAGGCAAACAAAGCAGTAATGCACCCGTACTTTGTCCACGGCATCTGGCTACTCAACTCGGCGAAGATCGAGTACATAACGAGCGCAACGATGTTGAGAAAACCAAAGCCCAGCAGCAAGTGTCTACGCCCGCACTTGTCCACGAAGTTCATTGACAACAACGTCGCCACGCAGTTCAACACCATCATGCCCAGCGACGCCATTTCCGCTCCCCACGCCGACACCCCCGCTCGACGAAGGAATTCCGTCGAGTAGAACGTGATCGGTATGTTCGCGACGATCTGGAAGATGCACGCCGCGCTGCCCAACAACACTGCCTTGCGCAAATGACGCGAAGAAAACACTTCTCTGAAAGGGGGAATTGTTCATCTTATCAGTGAAAATATGCTCGCATGAGGTGATGGAGGAATGAGGTCGTCGTCCCCAAGCGACTACTGCTACATTTATCAGACATGCAGACATAGTCAAGGATTAGGTTACATACTCTCTCTCTCTCTCTCAAGAAATTTCACTATTCAAGCCGGTGAATTTTTCAAAAAAGTTCATAAATAATTAACTAAAAATAAAAATTCGATAACTGCACGCATACTAATTGCTGGGAAAGTTTAGTCGTTCCCTCGAGCGTCCCGAAGTCGATCTCTTTGGGGTTATACGTCCCCCAATACCTCCGTCGCCCATATTTTGCTTCAGCACACCAGGAAGTAGGATAATGTACTACTCTTGGAGGCCATAAATTGTTGGCGTTGGCGTCAATTATATATGGCAGGCTGAACACCGAACACGCAAGCCTCTTATTTACGCCTAAGAGCACCAAAAATGATCGCTTTGTACCTACCTAAAGGTCGTTCGACAGTGTTGTTCTCCTTCGTGTTCCTTGTCGAGTTCGCTGATCACATCAATCGCTTCGTCACGGTCAACGCCGTGATAAAAGGTGACGGCAGCAATTGCGCCCAGCTTGTCTTTCTTCTCGACGTAGAGATACTTGGGTGTGTCGGGGCAGAACATGAGAATGAAAATGAGGGCCGCATTGGGCACAGCGGAGAGGCCCACTAGTGTCGCCAAGGAGCTGCCGAAAACGTACGGTAGGCCGAAAAGCACCCCGATCAAGGTGGCGAACGAGATGCTCAGCTCCTGAAAATTTTTTTTGGTCTTTAATAAAGTAATAAAGTGTCGCATTTATCATGCGCGAATAAAATCTTTGGTTTTATCAATTTTCGAAAATGCATTAGATATCAACGCAATTCATTGTCGACAAACGACTTTCAAATTGTGTTATCACTAGACGTGCGTTAAGAATTCATCACTGGAACAAGGCGGGTGAACAGAAAAATTCCAACTCTTGAACAATCTAAATATTACTTCAATGTCGACTGATGCAAAAGCGCAGCAAGGCGGATAAACTTGCTATTTTCACGTTAAGGTCGGCAATAACGGCCATGACTAAGTGTCCACTTGCTTTTGACACACCGTTTCATCAAGTGTTAAACTCAGGTTCATTTGAGCACTGTTTTCGCAAAGCTGTCCTACCTGAAACCCGCTGACCAGACCACGAATGTTGGTTGGCGAAGTTTCCTGGAGGAAGAGGGTCAGGCTGCTGGCCGCAAGTCCATCTCCAAGACCAGAAATCATCCGCCCGGCCGCCAGCAATTCCGTTGAGTGACACTTGATCGATACGATCATTAAACTGCCGGCTATTAACTTGATCAAATTGCCTCCAAGGAGACCGGCTGAAAATATTCTCGCTACAGATTAAGCTTCCGCAAACATGAGACGGATAGCCAGCGTTCGTGCCTGGTATCTCATAGCTCATCATTGGAGGGGAAAGAGGAACTCATAGCAACAGCAAATATGAAGCCTACTTCATAAAACTACAGCAGTTTGGGAAACTGGCATTTTCCTGCTATTTCCGATTTTTTACCTAATCACTGCGCTTGCAATCGTAATCGTTTAATCGATAAAGACCCTATATTTGTTCTCTATCAACATTATCAGTCGACATTATTACGTTATAAAGCATTCGACGATGTAATAAAATATAGCGATGAGAAGGGCTAATTTGAGCTGAACAGATATAATCCAAATATCCATGAGTTTGCATTTGATTGCATACATAAAAACAGATTTTGCGTTTTACTTTATGTTATGTACGCACCAGTTTGATATGTTTGCGGACTAAAGACAACTCGCGCTTACTTTTTCTGCCAAACTTTTCAACCATTGGAGGACACAACCAACTGCCGATGAGGAATGCGATCAAATCGGTGTTCAGAATGAGTGCCCACAGCCAGTTAAACTCTTCTTCGGTCAGCGGACGACCGCGCTCCACGTAGGAGTTGTTGATGAAGGCCTTGAAGGCATGGAAGGAGGTGTTCGGATAGGAGGCGGAGTAGCCCATTTGGAACATCGCCAGGAACGCCACCGTTCCGCTGAGCAGCATGAGCTTTTTGTGGTCTGCGAGCGCCGCCCTCCACATGCTTGCATAGATGAGTGTTGCTAAAAATGCGGTAATTGCCGAAATAGGTTAATTTCTTCCTCCAGATCTAATAATTTTAATGATAGTCAGCCATACTACTTATGCTAAAGATGATTTGAAGTTTTGTAGCACTGTTACTTCCGACATCAAAAATGTCTTATCTCTCAGATGTTCGAATTTCTAACCTCATGTCTGAGCAGAACCAGGAATCAATTCAAAGGTAAAAACAAGAATGAGGCGCTAATACTATGACTTCAATACAACTAAAAAAATCTGTCAGGTTAGAAGTTGGAGTTGGAATTAATATTAGTTAATAGAAATATCATAAACAGACGTTCATTTTTGTGAATAAAAAAAGTGTGTGACTGTGCCTGGCTCTCTCTCATAACTAACAATCGAAGACAAATGAGGAAGAAAATCTGAGCTAGAGCGGAGTATTCACACAAGTGAACCGAGGAGAACGAGCGATCGACCCGCACACTAGTCCCCAGTAGCTGGTAGACGCAATCGGCACTTTGACTATGAAGATCGCCAAGAATACACCTGCTCTGTTAAATGGATCCATATAAAATACCCAAGAGCTAATTAGAGATCGTCATACTTTGAAGTCAATTAATTCTTGCTCGAGTATAGTGTCAACTCAATCGAGTGCAGCAGAGCACGCAAACGAGCCTTGCGTTCTAGTCGCGCGCTCTCACTCTTTCTGCCCTTAACTTCCCACATCCCTTTCTACCAAGATTTTCGCAAAGTTCAAAATTTTTGTCACTTACCAGAAAATAAAAATTGAGCGGAAAGCCGTCGGTCTGCTCCAGCGTTCCGGTATACCGAGCGTGAGCAACAATAAAATTGAGGGCGTGGAAAAGGCAATTATGTCGCTGAAACAAAAGTCGAGTAGAAACGAAAGAGAACAGCAGAACGGCTGACGCCACTGGCAAATTGTTTTACAAAACAGCTAAACAGGGGCCGTTCGTCCGGCGCCCTCCGAGTCGGCGAGAACAAATGAGCGAGCAACGGTGCGCAACTAGACAGGCTTGCCTATCGATTGGCTTCTAACCACAAAGTGTGCATGTCACGAGTGGGATAGGGAGGAGGGGTTTTCTGTCGAGCAGGAGATCGGTTGCTGAGGGGCTACCCGGACCGATGACGCAGTTGCTAACCAGCTAAACCAGCTGTCGGGCGGCTCACTTGTTGAACCACTTAAACCGATAAATCCCGTCCATTGTTCGTCCCTGATCAATGATTATTGAGACTTAATAAACACTCTCTAACTTTATTAAATTCATCCAATATAGCACGTGTTAAATAGTCTCTTAAGTATAATATTGCTTAATAATGTTAGTTCACCTATATACTTAATAAAGGAGCATCGATAATGCTCTTTGTTTATCATAATGTGTAAAATTGCAAATATTAGAGTAAGATTACGAAGTAAGAGACATTGCTTTGGAAATATGAACATGGTGTTATGCCGATGCCTTTCGACAAGCCGGCTATTTCTGCTGCGAAACAGAATTTAAATATTCACGATCAATAATCGACGGAGAGCATTAACGATGAAAACTATCAAAAATCAGCAGGTGTTCGAAGACCAGAGAGCAAATGGCACCCTATATGTCACATCCACTTATGATCCCACTACAGCTTTAACTCATTTAACCGAAATGAGTCAAATACTGCAAGCCGCAATCAAATGTCAAGCTGCGGTTTAATGCTCCGCTGACATAAAATCGCATGATTCCGACAAAAGAGACAAACGTCCCCAGTCGCTCTCTCCGCTCGGACTAATCAAAAGCATAGCTCCTTCACATTAGCTAAGCCTTAGTCAACAATGGAACATGAACATACTATCATGGATGCAATTCAACATATAATATAAACATAATCCTCGCACAGTTTTAAGCAGTATCCCTAAAAGCATACTGAGTACTAAAAAGTTACGGTAGTATTTTTGAGGGTCTTAAAGGTCTCTCTCCGCTTTGCTATAAGAAAGATTAGTCCTGCTGTCTCTTTTTTCGCTCTCTGACGCAAGACGGATCTCGCGGTCGTTTTTGATGAATCGTTTGCAGCTTAGGCATTCTTCTAAGTTACACCCGCGCCTATTTTTATGCACCGTGTCTTTGTAGCTAACCTGTCAATCATTGCAGTTTGAGCTCCCTTTGTTTTCATCTGCTATAGTTTTCAAACCATACTTTTCACTGAATGCTTTGTCAGTGATTGCTTTATGTTCAACGACTCTCTCTTATGTTACGATCCTTGTCATCAAAGAATAGAGTTACTCCATCGTTTTATCTTATTTGTCAATAATAACTTTTATATAAGATATTTATTTCCTGGAAGTAGCCTAGAGGCCAGAATGAATGGTGTGATTACTGAAAAGGATATCGTATCACTCTATTGTCACTGATTCTTCGCGAGTTAATAGAAATGATAATAACACGCTCTTCAGACAATTGCTCTTCTGTTTCAGTGGCTGTTTTAAAGTAAAAGTGAAAACAGAGTCAAGGTCAATATATGATCTTCAGAGTCAGTAAAGATCACCATCGTTAAGTTCCAAATTAAACTAATCTAATAAAATCGTTTTGATTGCGAGTTTTGTAACGTCGTGCACAGAGTTTATTCGTAATAGTATTCATATCTTCGCCTCGAATGGTAAAGATTAGTTTTGACTTCCAAAAGACTCAGTATCAAACTGATTGAGTTGTACTCGAGAATTATGTACATCAAGTAGTGCCTTTTGATAAATGTCTAAGTTTTAAAGGCACTAATATAACTATCACTAATCGAGCGACCACGAAGTTGTCGAACGATTTCGTATATTTCCTGATTCTTGGTTTCAGGAAGATATTGATAGAGGTAGGCGACGCAGAAGAGAGAGGGAATAATGAATAACGGGATAAATGATAAGGCGTTGAAGTAGCCATACATAGGTAGCGTAAGTAAGCCGGTAAGTAAGCCGGCCAGAGTGAAGGCGGTGTAAGCTATGGACTGAATTAACGATCTATGCTTCTGAGGCGATAGCTCGGCCGTCAAGTACCACGGCACTGGTCCGATTCCGAAGCTGAAATCAATCATTTTTATTTTATTTATGAATTATTTCAAAGATTTATTTAACTACAATTGCATTTTTTATAATATTTTCAATTAAAACTCAACGATCTTCTGTTTCGTCGAACTTTTCCGATAAGAACAGCAAAAATGTGAGAATTATTCGTAAATTAAACTATTTTGTGTAACAGTAGGTTCTAGAAGCTCGTGACGTCTATGCAAAATGTTATAATTAAAACTCTGTAATAGTTTTATAAAACAGGCGCCTACTGCCTGACGAATGAAGGTTACAGCCATAGTCAGCTGATCACATCAACATTTCCGTGGATTGAAAATAAACAGATCAAGCGCGTGAGAAAGGAGAAGATATGATCAACAACAGGGACCTGCCAACTTGGATTTCGAAAATGACGTTAAATCGTCGATTAAAAGTGACATTTTTGGTTTTTCGTGAATAATATTCTCAAGGAATATCGTATCATTGATAGAAGACATAAGGATATATTAATAATATCATTACTCTTTCACCGCTAAATAAGAAATTGATACCTGTATGTAGAGCTGAACGCTAGCATCGCGAAGATGCAGCCGTATTTGGCCCAGACCACGAGGTGACTGAGCTCAGCGAATGTGGTGAACATGGCGAGCGAGATAATGTTGAGCATGCCGAAGCCGAGCAGCAACTGACGGCGGCCATACTTGTCCACAAAGTTCATCGACAACGCCGTAGCTATGCAGTTCATCACCATCATCATCGATGACGTCATCTCAGCGGCCCATGGCGATACGCCGGCACGCCGAAGGAACTCGGTCGAGAAGAACGTTATGGGAATAATGGCGAGAATTTGAAAGATGGCTGCAACACTGCCCAACAGCGCCGCTTTTCTCAAATGAGCCGTTTCAAAGACGTCACGAAGCGTCGCCGGACCATCGCACGCATCTTTCTTCTCCTTTTCGAACTCGTCGAGTACGTCGACGGCTGACATCTGGTCGACGTCGTGGTAAAAACGCACTGCTGAGATGGCGGCGTGTTTGTCTTTGCGTTCGAGGTAGAGGAATTTTGGCGTGTCGGGGCAAAAAACGAGAATTAATATCAGCGCGGCGTTCGGAAAGACCGTCAGTCCCATGAGAGTAGTCAGAGAGTTGCCAAAGACGTATGGCAGGCCAAAGAGCATACCGATCAGCGTCGCGAATGAAATACTCAGTTCCTGAAATTAATCTTATGACATCATATGGCCCAAAAAAATCAATGATTCTAATATCGAATGCTTCGTCTTTGGGCTAAAAGGAAATTGTTTAGACCTTCCTGCATCTGAATAATTTAATGCAAACAGATCTTCGCCGCCCTTAACTAATTGGCTATGGATCTTATCAGTTTGTAAGATAATTAACTGGTCGGTATACGCAAATTATAACAAAATGCGGAGCATAATGCAGTTAGGACTGACCACTGCTCCCTTTCCCCATCTATCATCAGCTATGAAAGACCTAGAGTTACATCTGATTCTCTGTTACATCATTCAAGCAAGAAATGTGCCTTGCAAAAGTCTCAATTGATATATAAATCAGTTTTAATGATTACCTGAAAACCGCTGACGAGTCCTCGAATTTTCGTGGGTGATGTTTCTTGAAGGAACAGTGTTAGACAGCTGGCGGCCAGACCATCGCCGAGGCCGGCTATCATCCGACCTGCTCCCAACAGTTCCGGCGATTGCCACGGAATAGACAGAACCATAATTCCAGTCGCGATCAACTTGATCAAGTTGCCATTCAATAGACTCACTAAATCATAAAAATACGAAGCTGATTTACATCAAGAGTCATATTGAGCGCATAATAAATAAATATACAATTTTTTTATAAAATATGGCACTGTGGCAAGTTTCGCATACGTTGTGTGCTCAAAAAATGCCCTCATGAAGAAAAGAAAAAGTTATATCCATATGATATTGATATATTTTCAGTTCCATATTAGAGAATAATTAAAACTGAAAGGAGAACACTTCAAAAATTATGTAGCTATACTTAACGAATGATACTGCTGCAAATAACATCATCATATAACTTGCAATTTAAGATTAAAAAGAGCTTACTTTTTCTTCCAAATTTCTCAGCGCAAAAAGGACACAGCCATGACCCGAGCAGGTAAGTAATGAGATCGGTATTTAAAAGAAATGCCCATAACCAGCTAAATTCGTCTTCAGTGAGTGTTCGGCCTCGTTCCGCGTACGAACTATTGACGAACACTTTGAAGGCAGCAAACGCCGTGTTCGGATACGATGCCGAGTAGCCCATTTGAAACATTGACAGGAAAGCAATCGTGCCACTTAGTAGCATTAGCTTTCCGTTACTTCTCACTGCCTTCAGCCACATATTTCTTCTTTCACAGCTGAAATAAATTCTCATCATATTGTCATTATAACATTAATAGTGTACTCTGAGAAAAATTCTCATATACTATGAGAGAGCGCAGAAGTGAAACGATTCGATCTTCCATCTCACCTCTCTCCCCTAACTACCTACGTTCTATACAATAACTGCGCTGTAAAATCAAAAAAGAAACTCGTGGCCGGCGCGTCTATGAATAGTGATACTGACGTCATACAGCGACAGAAACATACGATCATTGTGTACCGCGATACAGGATTATGTAGTACAGCGGTTCGTTCGCCGAGCCAGTTCCACGCAGCCGATTGCTCAGTTAAAACTGTTGCAACTTCGGCAGATATTGATTAATGCCAGTGGCATGAGTGTGGCTGTGAAGGACTGAAAACTTTTTCTGTAACCAGAACGTCTAATGCAGATTAGACGTGCATGAATAAGTTCGTAGACCCTAGTGTTGGAGGTAAAAAATTCCTGTTTGCTAATTTATTAAAGAACAAGACTGCTAGTACGGAATTCGTCGACTCTTACCACAGTGTTGCATACAGCACGCATAAAAACGCCTAAAATCTGTCTTTTCGCGATGAGAACGAATGACTCTTTGTAACGAACTGCATCATAACTGAACAATTACTAAATTACGGGTAGAAAAGTTGCAAACTAATTCTTTTTTGGCATAAAAAGGCAGTGAGATAAATTAGCAGTTAACTCTTATCTACGAACTCCAATCAATAAGGCAGTTAGCAAAATTAAGCTGAGCTGATAGATACTAATGCAGATTCCAACTTAGGGTCTGTTTCATGAAACTGTCAACTGTTGGAAATTCAGAAACTGAGTAGTAATTTCACCTCAGTGTCTATTTTGCACGTCAATCTGACGATGATTATGCAAAGTTGAGCTAAAAGTCCTCAATTCTCAACAGTAATATGATATTGGCCCCTATATGAAGCAACCGTAATTGTGTTCCATCGCCGATTCGCATTCCACCTTGCTAAACTTCGCTCTGTGAAAATCGAAAAAGAATACGACTTCCCGATTGACCGATCTGCTCTAAACTTAGTGCAGCTGCTTCGTAGTTTCACCTCAGTATAATCTACAAAGCGATGCGTGCAACTTTTGGCAAAGGTTGTGACACTTTTGCACATTGCTTTCTTCTGAAAACGTGCAATCTGCGAGTGATATTTAGAGAGAGTATTTATGAGCACAAGAGCGAATGAAAGGTCACTAGCGGTTGATAACTCCAATGCAAGAGCACGTTTGATGTGGAGCAGAGCTATTTACGTTAATCCGCTTAGCATCGCAGCTATCCTCTTATCATATTTTGAGCGAGAACATCAGGCAACTTCCAATACCGCAAACACTTCAATCAGAAGTTGATGTATCGAACAACGCTCTATGGTGTTGATCGTATAACTCGTCACCAACGCTCTTTCATTAACGATTACTCTTAATCAGTAATTGCTTGATTTCTCCTCTTTAGTGCCAACGCCAACGAACGAGAAAAGGAGAAGAATCGTCGGGCTATGGAGGGTGACAGACAGTCAACGAAATCTGTTCATGAAATTGATCCAAGATTCTTGGAATTGGACGAAGAAGTTAGTGAAACCCCTTATGGCATTTATATCAGTCAAAAGCTAAACAATAGGTTTGCTCTCGCTAAAACACGCCCGCTGTCCTTCATTCATCATTTATTAATACAAAACTTTGAGAATTTTTGTCCCTCGCAAAATGCACGTATCATTTCATGATCTACTTATTTCGGCATTTTAGATTCACATGTACCTCATTAATTTACTTTACTTTTATCAAATTATTTCAGCCACTGGGCAGTGGCAATTCTGGATGCGTATATCGCGGTCGGTTCAAAACTGATCATAGCTCAAAGAAATATGAGCTTGTGGCAGTCAAAATGCTCAAAATGCAGATCGCAGACAGAGAAGCGGATCCTCAATCATTTAAACAGCTAAAAGAAGCATTATCTGAAGAAATACAGATTATGTCATGGATTGGAAATCACGAAAATGTATTGAAATTGATTGGATCGATGAGAAAGAATGATCTTCCGTGCTTGGTCTCTGAATTCTGTCTATTTGGTAGCTTAGACAAATTCTTACAGTCAAGAAAGGGTAACTATGTTGACGAAATAGTACAGTACTCGGGGAGAAGAAGACGAACAGTTTACAAGGTAAATGCTTTTTGGAACAATTGATATTGAGAGCATGTTAGATGTTGAATAACGTTAACGGAGGGGATCATATAATTGAGAATCACAATCTTAATTAAATTTACAGGGGTAGCACAAATAAGAATTTAATCGGGTGTTCTAGGATCATGAATCGTACATATGCATACACAGTCAAAAATAGTTGAAATGAAACTTGATTACGAAGAGTAATGAAGATTAGGTTGCCATGAGCATTAAAATTTTGCTATTTCATATTTCAAAGCAAATTTTTCTTAATTTTCGACAAAGTAAATTTGTTGTTTATACACTTATGCATGTGTCTTGAAGCAGTTTCTATCTTTGTACCACCTTTTTTCAATTTGGTGGTGATTATCAGTTTCGAGACTATTAATGAGGGCATAATATAAAGAAATATTGGAAACAGATTATGATACCTTCTTAATTTACCTAATAAATAAACTAGGAATATACATCAAGGGCGTGTTATCATAACAAACCGGTTATTTTCACAGTACTTCAGCAACAGTGCTCACAGTTTTACCAATAAAGGCTAAATGAATGAAAACTCGTAAGATCTTTAGAAATATGAAGGATTGAGAGCCTCGTCGTGTTATGTTGAGATAGCTTTTTCGTTTCGCATCTCTTTGCGCTATTGCATGCTTCTCTTACTGAATATTTTCATAATCATTTAAAATCTCATATAAGTCCTAGAATTAAAGTAGAGTAAATGTTAACGTACAAGTTACGAATCATATATCATAAATTTTAGTCTGAAATGGATGGAAACTGGGCCACTCTTTATGAGCGAAGGAGAGCTGAAAATATTGTGACAACAAGCGACTTGCTTTCCTTTGCTTATCAAATTGCGAGTGGGATGGAGTTTTTGCACAGTAGAGAGGTAATTTTGTTGATTGCGATTTCATGTAACAGACATAGTAATATTCCTTTTAAGGTAGTGCATCGAGATCTGGCGCTTCGAAATATCTTTCTCACCTCTGATTACATAGTGAAAATTGGTGATTTTGGCTTGTCAAGGCTGACTATCAGCGGATCGTACCAGAAATGTCAACATCCCCGATTGCCACTCAAATGGACTGCTCCAGAAGTTTTTTTTGATAACAGCGTGCCAATCGAATCGGATCTCTACACATTTGGCATTCTGCTTTGGGAACTTTTCACGCTTGGAGGAACGCCACATGAACAGTTCATTTTTGTTCAAGAAGTTGAGGAGAAGGAAATAAATGTCGTCGCAAAGAAAGGCAAGCGCATGGATAAGCCACTATTCGCCCCGAAGGAAATGTAAGTCATTGGAAAAATATCTGTTCATAAGTTCAAGTGTTTTGATGGTTAAGATAAGCGAATAGCTGCAATTAACTCATCTTGCAAAATTCCTTTATTAAGATAGGTATGCATAAACTGTACATTAGAAATTGCTTATCATTGCCTAAAAATAGTAAATTCCGAACATAAAAAGAATGATCGGAGAGACTCATAAAAATTTTGTTCACATGCGCATGAATATACAGGTTTCTGCCTTCAGGCACAAACTTTTCAGCATACAATGTTATAAAACAAGTAAATTAGCCAGTAACACTATAATGATGAATTTCCTTCACTTGTCATAAAGCCTGTAATATTTCTTGATTTCTGGCCTTGAGCTGAACAAGAGATGAGACCCTTATCTGACAGAATCCTGGATATAAGAGAACTTTTGAAATTCTCCTGTATTCTCTCGTATTCCTATTAACTGGCCATTTTCGTTGACTTTGCATATAACAGATAAACAAAGTGATATTATTATGGGCCTGAATGAATAGAAAGCTATTTTGCATACAGATATGAATTAATGGAGTTGCTCTGCAATCTCGACCCCTACTTACGACCACCGTTGAAGCAGTGCAAACGAAATATCGATAAGTACCTGAAGGAAGCCTGTCCCTCTGTATGTTTATTTTATGCTATTTTCCTTTCGCGGTCTTCTGATTACGACCCCGGGGTCTTAACTGTGAGTAACTTCAGATGATTTCACTGCATCTCATACTCTCTGAATTTCATTAATAGAAATTCAATATACAGTTCATAGTGTTCGCTCCAGCAAAATTCATTGTTTGAAACTGAACATGATTTAGATGAAATCTTTAGTGACTAGTTAATATGGCTGTTATATGAAATACATTCGAAATGTTCCAGATTTCAGCTACTGAGCTATCGTGAAAGAAAACCCATCAGTTAGATTTTTGAACCACCATATTAGAGTTGAAAAATGTGCTATGCTCGAAATATTTTCAGGTGGCATTACACTTGGAAGTAGCTGATGCATTAGAGGAATCAGACAGAAACATTCGAAGCCAAGAAGCATCGGCAATAAAGGTATTGAATTTTATATGAGTTCAGATGTAATAATCGTATTTTTTTCCACTTTTTCGTTAGGCAAATGTATAAAAGTTGGTAAGTTACCGCTTGTGACGTTCACCTCGTTAAAAGTGTCCGATCATGTTGACACTTTGTATTTAGCAGTCTTCAGCGTTATATTTAAAACAATTTTTTAGTTGTTTTTGATCCTGCAGATGGTTTATATAGAAGCAACAAAAGCAAAATGGTTACCAAAGGGTTTGAAAGAAGGTTAATTTAAACAGCGATATTTGATTTTGCTATTATCCTAAATTAGGATAATTATTTGAGTCAATTTTATAACTTTTTGTCATGTTCCAATATTTTACTGCAGAGTTTATTTTTTTCTTCTTCAACTGTTTTTTAAGGATATTTTTTACTCTATTAACATCCATAGCGCTGAAATAACCTTCATTATAAAAAGTTTTCAGCAATCGTTCTTTCATATTAGATTCATAAAACCTTAAGATATAACTAATGATGCTAATAATTTTTTAGTAATACTGACTAAATTCATTACAAATGGGTGCAGTAGTATTTGCCATTTAGCTAATTTGTTTCATGAATATTAGAACTTTTTTATTTGCTTAGTTTCAGACAAATATCTTACAAAATAGTGCTTCTGCAAAAACCGACAACTTCACAACGCCAGAAACGTAAGATTATGCAAAAATTTAAAGGATCATATCTATCATTTGCTTTATTCCAGTTTCAGTGTCCAAACCGCTAATAACAAAAATACATTAAGTAATGGAAATGTCATCGGCTTGAAGCAAGTATCTCCACAAATTCCAGCCATGAAAACCTCGTAAGTGGTTCTGTTTTCGTCTTTAAAATCGAATTAACCATTCTTTAAATGTGCTCGATGTCTAAATCAGACTGAAGCTCAATCCAGCCACACATTATAAAATTTGAATAAAAATTTGCAATACTTTACTAAGAGATGACGTAATAGAGCATATTTGTTTCAATAAAATAATCCTTTTTTACGTAAAAAATTCTATTGTAAAAAAGCATGATTCGTCTGTAAGAATATTTTGCATTCGCTCTCGACATTGCCCACCTACCTTTTTTGCGCTGCCAAACTGGATATTTTCTGTGTTAATACTTTTTTATAACTTTTCCAATATTATGACTCTTTTCAGTGAGAGAAAAGTAACACTGCCCTCGCAACCGCCGGTAAAGGATGACAACCGCAATCAAGTACCTCTTACAGCAAACGTACTTGTACTCCTCTACTTATATTTTTAGCTGGCATCTCGCTTCAAAGTCGCTGATACCTTGGAGAAATCAGATAGAAATGTGCCAAGCTATGAAGCATCTAAGATAAAGGTACTAAATTTCACATTTGGTAAATATTTAATAACCATGTTCATTACCGTTTTATCATAGTTCAGCTTATCAGAACGTTGATAACTACCGAGTTTTCTCAAAATTAGGCCTCCCCCAATTAAATTCTCTGGGGGGGCCTAAATTCGAAAGCATTCGCGATATTTAGCCCCGAAGCGTAATTTCCGAGTTTAAAGTGTTCCTTTAGCAGCCAAAAATAGTATTGTTGATGCAATATTTTCTCGAAATTGCGCCTCTGTATATTAATATGTGTGTTATATTGAATTTAACTGCAATTTTTGCTTAAATATGGTCAACTATCGCTGCTCAGTGTTACCTTGCTTTAGTAAACTGTGTGTAATGGTAGTATCACAACAATACTATGCGTCAGTAAGTTTCCATGCATTTCGAGAAATTAAGCCCTGGAGCGTAAATTTGAATTTCATGTGAACACCAAAAAGCTGCTATTTCTTGTGTTTGCCCGGGGCCTTACTTCGAAAAAACCTGGTACACTTGGGAAATTCACCTCGTTAAGTACGTCTGACCATTTTAACGATGTTGTACTTAGCCAATTTTTGCCCAGAAATGTAAGAGTAATTTTTATTTGTCAGTGGTTTATAGATAAGGGACGGAAACAAAATTACAAAACTTGAGGTTTAAATGATGATATTCAGTTTTGTTATCATCCTGAATCAGGATTATTATTTGCGTTTATTCTTCCAACCTTTTGTTAAGTACCGATAATTCTCTACAAAGTCTTCGGGGCTTTGTTTGCCAACTGACTGTTTTTTAAGATGTTTCTTTTTGAATGTTTCTCTACCCATATTACTGAGATAACGCTCATTTCATGAAGGCCTAAATTATAGTCCTTTCACAGTGGATTATTGTAAAAATCAAACGATTGAATCAATGCTATTGATACTTCTTTAGTAACACAGACTTTTTCCATTGCAAATTAATACAGCAGTAATTACCACCTATCCGATTTACGGATGTTAGAACATAATGTTTTAATTTAGGTTCAGAAAGAAATACTGACAAAACGTGACGCTTCAAAAAACGAAAACATCCCTACGCCAAAAATGTAAGATTACATGAATGTCTGAAGGAACCAGCTTTTCCTTTGCTATATTTTAGTTCCCAAGCACGAACTGTCGACAATGAATATACATCAAATAATGGAAATGGCACCGAAATAAAAAAATCATCTCTATTGATTCCATCGACAACAATTTTGTAAGTAGTTTCGTCCGAATATATATGAGATGGGTCAAACCATTCTTCAAACGTGCTCAGTGTCTTATTCCGACTGAAATTCAATCCTGAAAATATTAGAAAACGCTACTAAACATTCAAATTAACATTTGCAAAACATTTTTTTGACATCATATGTCGTCATTTCTGATTAAGTGAGAAAACTGTATTTTTATATCCAAACTCTTTCAATAAAACGCATGGATTGCACGGAATAATACTTTGCGATCGCTATCAGCATGATGTGTCTACAATTTCTGTGCAGGCAAACAAGAGTTTTTTGTGTACAAGTTAGATCATAAATTTTCCAGTATCAGCACTATTTTCAGACAGAGAAAAGATATACTGCCCCCGAAACCGCTGGCACATGATGCCAACCACAATTCAGTACTAATGGAGGAAAGACAATCACATTGCATTACCAAGAAATGTCGACGGAACATAATTATAATTAGCGCAATCTTAATTTTCATTTTTGCTGCAATCGCCGTAGTCGCAATCATCCTTTCCAAGAAGAATGGATCGCAGGAGCCACAGAATGAGCATTCATCTACAATGATTCCGACGGCCGGTAGCACATCTTCGGTGAGTAAAGATGAATGTTATTATCTCTCGTTTCTATTTTCATTTCCATACAGGTATCCGAAACTCGCACCTCGATAATTACCAATACCACTCTTTTTCCGACAACAACCGTCAGTCAGCAGCAATCGACTGGGCATTCCATCTCGACGTCTACTCCATCACCTACGAACCCTTCAGGTCAGTGATCATAAGTATTTTCAAGTAGCCAACTCAAAAGAATTTCTATACAAACTCGCAGCAAGTCAATCAAAAATAGCTTAGATGATAGCTCTTCCCTTCGTTTGCGTCCACTTATGTTGAAGTGAATATTTGATTAGCATGAAAGAAGCTCTGCAGTTCTATAACAGTAAGAAATCGCGGGTTATTTGAACAGCTTTTGTATCTTTATAGGCGGGATGCTCAATAACTGGTCATTTCTAACGCGATGTGTGCGCAAAAATTTTTCCCGTGCTTCTCGAAATTATAACAGTTTTACAAAATAAATATTGATATAAATTGTTATATTGATGGAAATAAATTCATGAAACAGGTTGTTGGTTTGAATTTTCGATATACCTCTGTCAGGCTTCGGTGAAACATTACTTTCGTATTCACAGGCTTTGTTCGCTTGACCTTTATCATTAACAAAATGTAATTGCAATTCCATATGATGATATTTTAAAAATCAGTTGCCACTTAATTTTTAATGATCATTTCAGATCCCACTGTATGTAATAACACTGAATTATCAAGCGCAGTTCACGAATTCCTCAACATGTACTCGTCAAATGCAACTGCCATAGCTCTCAAAATAGCAAACTCCGTATGTGAAATTACTTTTCATATATCTGACAAGATGAGTACTTTGGTAGCATAATAAGGATACTCGCTATTAACGGGAATTGTGCACCGATCAATAGTAACACTCAGTTATCCATTCAATCAAAATCTCGTTATCGCATATAGGGTGATGTTTTTCATTCTTTCGCTTCATATGTACTAGATTTATTCGTAAATAAGTCTCACTTCCTTAGGCCTTATTACTTTGAGGATTATGACGCAATATAAGAGTGGTATAAAATGTGCTGTTTGCAAAATAATAGATTGCAGTACATTGTAACAGTGCGTATCGCAGCGAGATCCGGTGGCTATGAGTACTCTTAAACAGCCCCATCAGCGATGGTTCTCTGTCTGAGATTGAGGTTTTGAATTAGGGAGATTAGCATCATAACCTCGATCTACCTTCTTTAGGTTGTCCCAAAAGTTTCTGCATAGTCTTATGGAGATTTTCAGCCTGATCTGAAACATTATTGTAAGGTAGATATGCTAATTGCAATAGTAGTTTCTTCCAATGACATTAATATATTATTTCCGATCTTTACAATCTTTATTTCGTGTTTTAAGAAATATGAAATTATGGCACGTTTGACTAAACCATCGTTTTCCACAAATACTGTGAGAAAAGGAGAATTTAAAGATTACTTCTAATTGATCACAAATTGCAGAAGTGAAGATTTGCACAGACTATGCTCTCAGGACATATATCTGCAATTTGAACAACAGTTGTATGTCTGCCCGTAACACGTTTTATATAATCTTTTTTATTAGGCTTAACTCGGATATTTACTACATATGAAAAAACGATTAATTTATGTTGCAGAAAGTGATGTTGTAGTTATCTTCAGTGAATCTCCTTTCTCAGAGATACAGCTGTGGTATAAAGATATTCCTATTAGCTTAAACAAATTCTTTTTGAGTTCCATTTGCGGTTGTAGAATCTTTTAGGATAACCTATTACAAGTTTCTACTGCAATTATAGTTGTTGATCTCTGAACCATACTTAATTTAGCTGTCCCGCAATCCGGCGTTCGACGGACTTGATTACGCAGTGTTCGTGGCCCAACTTGGAACAAACTGGGCGTGGTCAGTGAAGGGAAATATCGAACCGAACACTTATTGCCGAATAACTGTACCGAATCAGTGGTTCGTTAGCGTTACACCTATTCCTACGAATTGTCCTACATATGAAGACAGTGCTGCACTTCGTCTAAGAAAAACATCAAATCAGCTTCATGAACGTAGATCTAACAAATTTCCCGACACTGGACTGTTTCAACTGCCAGCAAAACAATTTAGTAAATAAAAATTTACACTGATCGTATTTCACGTTTGCATCACATATTACATTCATTACGATTGCAGAAGCTACTTGTGACGATCCCGATTTGAAATCCTATATCATGCAGATGCTTACAGCACCCAATCCGAACACGGCTCATCTTACTGACAGCATCTATGATTACGTGAGACTCTTGATATTCTGCTTTTTTATGTTCACAAAAATTTACCAAGAAAAGAAGGGCGATAGAGTCCACGTCAGTGAAGAGCGCTTCCCACGCAATTATATTCACATTAGCGCATAGCCTAATTATCACGCCTCCGCATGATGATTTATCTGTTTACTCTTTCTCATATATTTTTGAGATTATTTGAAATTCTCCTTTGGTCTCAGATATCCAGCAGAGGAAAAACCATGTAGAGAATTTCTCGTTTCGTATTTAGTTTTTGTATTTAGTTAAAAATTATGGGCATGCCATCATTATAGAGTGAAGGCGCAGCTAGTATGCAAAAAAATTATTTTCATCAAGATTACTTGCGAAGGACCTCAAACATTAACACATTACATAAATTTTTTCGAAGCTTCATATTCATAGATTTACTTGTATATTTGAAAATAAGATAGAGAAGTCTATTTTGTGACGTCATTTTAATAATAATAAATCGAACTGAAATTTAGTAGAGAGAGGAATAATTTTCCAGGTGAACGAACACTACTACGAAGCTCAACTGTGTCAAGAATTTATCGTTCAAGTCACTTTTGATGACAATAATGGAGCGTTTTATCATACAGCTTCAGAGATACGAGTGTGTTTGGTCTATAATGACCAATGGTTCGTCACTGTGACTAGCGATATCTGTCGTTTGCCACCGCCGTCTCAGCCGTCGCAACCGCCGACGGCCCTCCCTAGCAGCGCTTTGATTTCTGCTTGTGATTCGGCATTGATATCTTTGCTTATTGTACTGGCGATATCCTTTCTTACCAATATTTGAGCTAATTTTATTTGCCCATGGACTTCACAACTCAAGTTTTATATATCACAATATGCCGATACCGTAAATCATCCAGTAATAACCCCTTTTTGGGCGATTAAAATATTAAACTATGCATTGTAGGTCAGCACTGAGCTCTCATTCAAATTCGGCTATTAATATCGTACAATCTTTTGTTTTATGAGTGATTCAATAAGTGACTATTAAAAACAACAGATTCTCTCTCTCAAACAAGTACCCCATAAAACATCGTTTGAAATAATAAACGCCCATCTTCCAACAAACGTCATTCAAATTTGGGGTGAAAAAATAATGGTTTACGGAGAATACTGGAACATTTACGGTATAACTAATTGAATTTTCGAAATCTACGATGACAATGAAAAGTATACTAATCAGACGGTGCCACTATCATTCTGGAGTGTGGAAGAGGAAGTTGGCCCACTGCCAAGAGCCAATTTTACAAAACTGTCGCGACTTTAATTACAATCGTAGCTTGTATAAATATTTCTACTTAATTCAGCTTTGTTATTTGATACTGTTGTAGCGTGAGATGCTAGTTCGAAGACGGAAAGGGAACAGTCGGTTTATAGCGAATGATAGCGAGAGGCAGAGATAGAGATAGGCTTGGCCTAATAATGCGAGACAGACAGCATAGAGAGAACTAACGCGAGCGCAACCGAGACATACACAGAGGAACGACGATACAACAGAATACCATGATACAACGTGTATCCGGAAGAGCCGCGAGATTCAAATAATAATCACGCGGGTCGCGCTCCAACAGATAATAAAGCTTATGATTCCAGTTTCGGATAGCAAGATGTACGGATATTATTACTTGACGAACTTTCACGTACGCAAAAACAACTTGACAAAAAATGGACGACGGCTCAAAATATGGGTTAGGTACAAAATATCGAAACTAAAATATTGAGATACAAAAGTACGAAGGCACATAATTTTTGCAGCGCGTCAAATATCGGGTTCTATTAGGCTAGCAATTTACGAGTGTCGCATTTCAGTCGCTGGGTTTTGAATGCGTGTAATTCAGTAAAAACAAAACCTATTTGAGTGCGCTTTTTTCGTTGGAAAGAGGAGCTTTTTCAAACTTAGATTCAATATTTTAATTTCAAAAATTGGTTTATTTTCGTCATTTTATGTTATCGAGTCGGCAGATCACTATTCAATGTTCAGAATGGAATATTTTCGACGACATATAACTCTAATAATACACAACCAAATTCAATGCGGTTGCGTTTTAACTGAGTTATACACATTCAAAACTGAGTGACTAAAATTCGACACTCATACGTTGCCAGCCTAATAATAGAAATGCAATAAGACAACAAAACGCATAAAGAAAGCCGTGCCTTAGAGAAAGCAGGAAATTGAGAACAAGTTCTTAGTATTAAGACCTACTTACGTGTAGTTACAAGTACAGAGAAAGGTGTATCTCATGCGCAAGACAACATTTGACACTGAGCGCGCGAGGGCGGCGTATTGAAATATGAGAGTACAAGCGGAAGCTCGAGCCAAGTTTAACCATGGATCAATTGACAACTCGTGCGTTAATGCGCGCTCATCAGGAGCAAAAATATGAACCGATGAACTGACGACATTCATCATTTGCGTCAAACGTTCTGGTGCACAGAAGACAGTAGATGACGTACGTTGCTTCGTAAGCTAGGTTCAACAAAACAGACATTTGCATAGTTTTCATCTTGTGCTCTGTTCCAGGTTCTTAAATGGATAGTAGTCGCACGTGTCAGAATCTTTGCCTCTGCCAAAACATAATACCGCGATACAACTTTTCCTAAAAGTCAAAAGTTGGGCTCAGCCGGGATTTGAACCCGGGACCTCTCGCACCCGAAGCGAGAATCATACCCCTAGACCACTGAGCCAACCGAACTAAAGCAACTTTGTATTACCTAAAAAATATTATATTGCGAGTAAAAATCAATCATGGGCATGAGAGAAATTTTTTCTGCGATATACCACTGAGATATACTAATCCAAAGTTTGCAAAAAATATGACCAAAATTATGATTCGACAGTAAAAAGATGAAATAAAGAAATGACAAGATTCTGAGGTCAGAACGTAAAAATTGTAAAATTCAGACGATTCGAATGAAAAAAGAATTAAAAAAATTGGTGGCGAATTAAGAAAGTTATGGCTACGTCAAATCGTCACGATTATTTGCGCCACCCTGCATAAGTAAAAAAGCGATGCGTTCAACTGTTGGCAATGGACACTTTTATACATTGCTTTTTCTAAAAATCTGCGATATTCGAGTAATTTAAAAAGAGATAGTTTAGCAGCAGAAATGCGTAAGAAAGGCTGCTAGCTGTTGATAATTCAAATGCAGTGGCACGTCTGATGTTGAGCAAAGTTATTTACTTTAATCTGTTTAACATCAAGCTTATCAATTTTGATAATGGTGTGTGAACATCAAACAATTTCCATTGCCGCTAACAGTGCAAACGAATGCCAATGTATTGAACTATGCTGCAAAGCTTTGATCGTAAAACTCATCATCTGCGTTCATTAATTGCCGATTACTCTCATTCAGTTATTGCTTGATTTGTCCTTTTTACTGCTAACGACAACGAACAAGGATAGGAGAAGATTCGACGGACTATGAAGGGCGACAGAGAGTCGGCTTATTATGTTCATGAAATTGATCCAACGTTTGTGGATTTAGACGAAGAAGTTAGTAAAATCCTTTATTCTTTATATATAAGTCGATATTAAGATGCTGCGTTTGCTCTCCCCAAAACACGGCGATTATTTTTCATTCGTATCATCATTCACAAATTTAAAACTTCGAGAATTTACGTCCCTCGCAATATCAACATAACGTTTCGTGACCACCTTATTTCAGCATTCTAGTTTCATAAGTGATTAAGTAATTTACGTGTCTCATTGAAATGAAATTGTTTCAGTCACTTGGCAGTGGAAATTTTGGATGTGTATATCGCGGTCGGTTAAAAAATGATCAAGGATCTGAGCAATATACGCTTGTGGCAGTCAAAATGCTCAAAATGCAGAACGCAAATGGAGAAACCTATTCAGCAATATTGCAACAGCTAAAAGAAGCATTATCTGAAGAAATACAGATCATGTCAAGGATTGGATATCATGAAAATGTTTTGAAACTAATTGGATCGATGAAAAATGGCGACCTGCCCTGCTTGGTCTCGGAATATTGCCAATTTGGTAGTTTAGACAAATTCTTACGTTCAAGGAAAGGCAATTTCGTCGACGAAATCGTGCTCTACTCGGGGAGAAAAAGACGCACTGTTTACAAGGTGAATACTTTTTGGAACAAAGGATAATGAGAGTATGTACGCTAATTAAAGTTAAGAAAGGGATCATATAATTAAGAATCACAGTCTTAACTAAAGTAACAGGGAGCAGCACATATAAGAATTTAATCGGGTGTCCTAGGATCATGAAGCGTACATTTGCTTACACAATCAAGAAAGGTCGAAATGTAACTCGATTATCAAAAAAAGAGGAGTTAAGATAGCCATGAGCATTGGAATTTACCTTTTCCAGTTTTATAGCAAACTCTTTTTCTTTTTCGACAAACTAGATTAGTTATTTTTACACTTATGCATACAGATTGAGACATTGGGCCGGTTCCATAATCGTTTCCTAAAGTTAAGCAATTCATAGTGATACTCAGCGCTATGCTTCATAACGGGCTTAAGTAATGCATAACTTAAGAATGACTTAGGAAACGATTATGGAACCGGCCCAATGTTCATTTATGGATCACTGTATTCAATTTGATAGTGACTATCAGTCTCAAGAGTACAGGGTGTTCAAAGTATTTCTGACCGATTATAAATGATATAGATGCGTCGGTCCCGGTCCGGTCCAGCACTAAATACCGTCGGTCCACGGTCCGGTCCGTCGACCTTTTTTTGCACATATTTTCCATGTAGCGCAACTCTGGACCGGACCGAGTTATGCTCGGTCCAAGCTACTCGGTCCGGTCCAAAGCTCGGTCCCGGTCCGGTGCACTGAGGAATTCGGTCCACGGTCCAGTGGACCGACGCATTTGTAATAAATGAACTAGCAGAGAGTCAGTACACTTGCGCCTATCATTTTATGCATCCTTGCTAACATTGAAACACAATCGCGATGGGTTTCAAACATCACTCGTTTATAAGGAGATAAGTGTTGATTCGTCATAAAATTATCAGACATAGGGTTTTTAAGGAGGCTGGTTTAATCAATACAATTATTTTTCTGATTCGATCTATGATTTAAGGATGAACTTGAATATAGGTTTGCTTCAATAGCCTATTGAAGCCATTTTTGCTTCCTTTGTTTTTGCACTACTTGTATACATAAAACAGGATCAGCATAAAAGCACCATGAGTAAAATGTGGTATCATCTGCATATATAACCATTGGCCGATTAGAGGAGTGCTAAGAGTACAGTGAGTCCAGACTGAAATGTCCATAGACTTATAAAAAGACATTTCTCGATAGGGAGGGCAAGAACTCTAGCAAAGAGCTTCGCGCTAACGCGCTGCGCTCTTCACCAAAGTTCTTGCATGTCGCCACCGCAAGACCCTTTGCCATACGCAGTTGTGACATATTCGCTACTAAAGGTTAAAAATGTCGTCCTGGTAATTTCCAATACTTGCCGCGAGAGGGCGCTGTAACGACACTTCCATGGCCATTTCGTTAATACCGTACGATGGGCCGGGACAGGAGTGAGACGGGTGGGGTGGGGCACCATTACTTTTTTTAACTCTAGTGTGACCGGGCCCCACATTTACTTGGATGGAGGGGAAATGGGCACAAATGTCAATTTCGACACATTTTTTTATGTAGCGTTAATACCGTATAATGGGCCCGTCTGAAAGTGGGGGTGTGGGGGGATACCCTTACAATACACAACCATGGCCCAACCAAAAACCACAAAAGACTCAGTCTACCCAAACCGTGAGCTGTCCACACGCACACACACACACATATGGTGCTGGCTTAACATATAGGATGGTGTTCAGCGCAGCGTGGCCCAAATTTCCTGAGCTTAAGAGAGACTTTCTCTAAGCATCGAGTTTCGTTTGGCACAATGAACAAAAAGTTGTCAGATTCTGATGAAACTTTGCACTCTGGGGTAATTCAGGTCGGGATTTCCGAAAAACGCATCAGAATTTTTTGAAAATATTTTCGTGTCGAGATCTGGCGGGAAATTTAAATTGAATTAGACTAATACGGTAACGACATCAAAATTCCTGTTTCTGTATACCATTCGATAGGAAATGAAGAGAGGAATCTGAAACTGACCAGAATTTTAAAATTGGTGC
>NIUQ01001904.1:0-26101 GCA_002796945.1 Plectus sambesii
GGGGCGACAGTTAAATGCGTGTTGGTGGAATTTTTGTTCTTCTGGTGCGGACTGAAGAACGTCGACGAGCAGCATGGCTTCAAGTTGAGCACATCGCTCGCCTTCATCATCGACATTTGCTTTCTCATGGCGGCGATGACACTGCCGACTGTGCTTTTCATGCTCGTATGCCGGTTCATGGTGGCGGCGTTCCGCGACAATGAGAAAAAGTTTGCCGCACTGGCTGAACTCTCGGTGGAGCACCTGAGTGCGTGCTACCAAGAATATCTAAAATTGGCGCAACTGACCGACGACGTCAGTGAATGCTTCGAAGATGTTACCTTTTTCACTATGCTCTTCTTGATACCCGTCATCTGTACAACTGCACTCAATTTCACGCGTTTCGGCGGTTTCGTCGTTATTGTGGTCGTTTTCTTTGTGGCTACGATCAGTACTTTCGTACAAACCATGCGCCACGGCATTTGGCTCAACGAGCAGGTGAGCTAATCTTCCACCATTATCTCTTATTCTCTTATTCTAATTCTCTTCGCTGCAATCAGTGGATGAGTGATATCATTAACTGAAAATTATATTATTTTAGAGATAATGCGGCATTAGCGTTTAATTTTGATAATTCTCAAAGCGATTCATGCTATTTTCAACTCCTAACCGTTGTCACAGTTACATTAACAGACATGGTTTCTTTTAGTCGCGTAGAGTGCGGTGTTGCCTGTATCAAATCTTCCCCTTCGACCAATCGATCAAGAGCGGAGTACGTTTTCAACGACTATATACCATTTTCACTTCAATATGGACACTTTTCAATTAAATAAGAACGTCTTCTTTATTGAATTGAATTTGAAAGTGTCCTTATTTGAATGAAAATGATATACTACCGTATCCAAAACAAAACGAGAGCAGTTTCAGATCGATCACGTCATGCACAAGGTCAATGACTGGTCGTGGGGAGTTCGCATTGGCAAGTTGATGGTGATGGACAGAACCACGTGCATTGCTGTAAGTATTTGGATTTTCAGCTACGGTTCAGTTCACGGACTGGAGACGGAATTTCAAGCACAACCCGCGCGAAATAAAGGGCATCATATTGTTGCACTGTTGACCTAATTCTGGCTAGATTTCATGCAAAATTCGTTACGTTCAGATTGCAAAATACGTTCAGATTGTATATTATATATTCATATCACAATGCATAACTCTAGCCAGAATTTTTTCATCACTAAAACTGTATCATGTCCTTAAGCGCCAATTCATCCATTTCGCTCATTCACTTCGCGACAACACGCGCGCTAATCTATTATTTGCTCGCATTTGCTCCAATATTAAATTTTTCAAATTTATTTACTCTACTGCTTGCTACTGTACCCGCATAATTATTGATATGAGCAGGCATTTTGCAGATTTTGAGCGCCATGATCACTTTCGTAGCGCTATGGGCACAAATGAGCGCAAACGCCGAGATGTGCGACAACGGTGAGATGCTGGTGTGGAACGAGACTGCCATAGTCAACAACATGTTCATGGATCTCTGCGAATGAGTGTTTCAGCTTATTTCAACGATTAACACATACTTGTACCTGCGACCGTGCAATCAGTTAGTGACAGTAGATACTAGTTATTTCGCAATCGTGGTGAGATACGCCTTCAAGTTTAACGTTTCTTCATGCTTATGGCCAACCTTCTGCTTTTCTACAGTTAAAGTGACTATCTTTTGACTTCAGAGTACTTCAGAGTGCTTCATACCGACAGCGTCTGATAAAGTAGCAGCAATTGCTTTGCTGTTAATTCAAATGGGCATTAAGATCTCGGGTGTACTGCATGAAACAAGTGTTAGAACAGTTCAATTGTATTCGAGTACAGTGAGGACTTTAAACGTTAAATCAACTCAACGAAATGATAACTAGAAACAAGTAACAAAACTGAACAACTAAAACCGGGCGGCGTGGAATTGTGATTCGCGCCGAAATCCACAAAGCGGAAGCAACAACCTAACTGAAGCTTAAAACGCATGGCTCACAAACCGACGCGGTACAATTTTGGCGATCACATTCTGTCCGAGTGACAATCAATCGAATTAGCAGGCGGATAAGGAGCAAACAGAAAACGAAACGTAAAACCAACAGTCACCGCGACTGCAGTAAATAAACCTGATGATACAGATAATGGCACAATGGGAGGAATAGTCAGAAAAGGTCCTCAATAACGGACGAGATTAATAATAAGTACAATTAATGTGCACATGAGAAGGTAATCTGACTTAAGTAGACGTAAGCTGACTTAAAGTTGACTCAAATGTGCGGCAGCAGCATATTCAGCACCGGCGCGAAGTACGCGGCAGAGTTATTCTCGTCCTGCAGTTCTCGACGAGTATCTGAAGACAATCTTTCGATAGCCAACTGCATTAAATCTGAGTTTTTCACATACCTTATATCTTCCAACAAACACAAAGGGCATTTATCATTTCAACAGGCAAAAGGAGTGTTTATTGTGGGAGAGAATATTGGAAGAAATACGGTATAATACTTTTGCGTAATTTATACATTTCCACAATTTAATTCTTTTAATTCTTACATACATCTTATACACTACTACATTATATCCATCTATACTGTTACTATAATTGCAACTTTATACAATTAATACGTATAAAACTGTTTCAATGACACGCACCAACGCTACTATTTTATCGCATGCACAGTTAAATCGATATCTAAAAGTGCAAAACCTTAAAAAAAAGCCACAAACTAGGTGAGTTGTCGAAGATGAGATCGGCGACACGGGCTTGACGGGCGGCGTTGATGGCCTCGTAGAAGATGCGGCGAGTGTCGAGGAGGGGCAACTTTTGCAGTGTCGCCAGCAGCGGCTGCGCCATTGACAGCGCCGGGCTCAATCGCCAGCGATACGCCAACTGCAAAGGTCGCAGACCGTTGGGCCGTATTCACAAAATGACAATTTGAATTCCTAGTCAATCAATAGATGTGCACTACTGTACGCATTGGGCGCGTTTCATATCGCGTACTTTAATTAAAGTCTTACTTAATGCTAAATGCTAAAAGGTACGCGCAAAGTAGGACTTCAGCTTAAGTTTGCGATATGTAACAGACAAACTGGACCGGTTTTACATCGCGCACATTAGCTAAAGTCGGACTTAAGGCCTATCCTTTATCATTGCGTTAAGTACGACTTTAGCTAAACTACGCGATATGAAACCGGCCCAATATCTCACTTTGAGCGCACGTATTCTATTAGGTAGTTAAACTACAGATCGTGTTCTGGTCCTCGTTCTCTCTCGAGTTCCATTTCCCCTTTAAAACGCACTTTATCCATTTTCTCAGTGTACCGTTGGCCCTACCGTTCGTTTCGTGAAGAAGTCCCTCACTTCTATCAATTCCCCATTACTACGCCGTTGTAACACAGTGCAAATTAAAAGAATATTATTACGGTTTTCATGGTGTTGACGATCTGGCCGGCCTCGACCTCGTAGGTGTGCAGACAGCGCGAGACTAGCGCGATCGGGCCCAACGCCGGTCGGAAGAGCATCAGCGCCGAGAAGTTGTCCAGCGCCCACGGCTCAGGCAGCGCTTAAACGAATCAAACTTATCACCGCAGTACAACTGGCCCGATTCAACTTCCTCTCCTAATCCTTTAAAACTCTAAATACGCCCTATAATTGCTTAAAACGCGTTTTATGTTTGATCTTAACATACTAAAAACATCAAACATAGGGCGCGGTTTTAGTTTTTTCCGTTTACTCCAGCCGCAACGATTGCTCCGGATAAAAAAGACAAGAAAGCAACAAACAACATACTAGTGACTTCTTCGATCATGGCGAAGACTTCATGCTCGCACCACTGATAGCCGCGGATGTTGTGGTTGGAGGTGAGCAGGAGGGCGTTGATGGCGGTGGCGAACGGCGCCACGCGCTTCTGTCCGTCGCTCAGCGTCGTCACCGCCACGTCGCACAACGACTTCCAGTCGATCTCAGCTAAAAGTTCGCGTTCTCGGTTGGCACAAATAAACCAGCTTCCTGTCACACCGTGCAGTCACAGTGATCGACTAAGATTCGCTTGATTAGTCGGTTTGCCGTACGCCTGTCGAGCAGTTATGTTTCAACTACTCTCGTGTATTTGTGGATTGAAAGAACGCTAGTCGCTGAATAACCCTACCTCAAAGCCCCAACCACACCGACGTCTCCCCACATCTACTTGAAAAACAGGAATACAATAAAGGGATCGAAACAATTCAAAAACTCCAAAAATAGCTTTTAGAATGAATAACGCACTATTTTCATCGACGACGCGCGTAGGAGCGTAGAGTAGCATAAGGAGACGAGCCTGCTCTTCGACGGTGCGTCGAGTGCGCAGTAGGGCGCTGATCCAGAAGGGGAAATCGCGCACGTCGGCGAACTTGTGGTCGAGGAAGGTGGCGCGCAGCGTCTCCCGCACGCGCATCTCGTCTTCCTTTCGGCTTCCTAAACACACAATCCATTATATTATTATGCACAAGCTATCGCGTCCCTATTTCTTTCGTCCATTTATCATATAACATTTTTACTTTAATACAGACACTCTATTTATTAGGCTAGACAGTGAAAGAGTCGTTCTTTTAGTGAGCATATTGGGCGTCGATCGAAAAAAATTTTCTCCAAAAAAAGCAGCCGTTTCGGTCTCGCCACGAAATGAATTACCCCGAAAACGTACGCTTCTACTCTCCCTCTCGGCATGAAAAGTCTCGATCGCCATGCCAACCCGAGGTACGATTAAAACTACGAGCTAAATTTTGAGCATATAATAATAATAATAAAAATCACAGAAAGAGCTGACCAAGCGCCTTCCCATGCTTTGCAAGCTGTCAGCAGTAAATGAGACTATCACATTATCATAAAAATCTCAAACATTCACTCCTCTTCAAGGGGGCATGATAATAGGAAATATGGAACGCCATTCGTACCCAGCGGCTCTTTTAGCACGAGATCGATGGTGCGTTGAAGGAGACCGTCGTCGAACTGAAGCACGGCGTTTAACACTTTGGCGCACTCGCCGAAATCCCAGCTGGTCGTCATCTGAAAAAAAGCGTTCGTTCTAATCTATTAACGCACCGAGCATTTGCAATGGAAATTTCCCTTTTTGAACAATCTAAGATCGGTGTTACGGTACTTCTGATGGAACAGTGAGTTCCTTAGGTTATACGGTAGCTTGATTAACACAATGCATATAGTCGATGCGTTTGTAAGAAAATTCGTCCGTCGTGCGCTACTAATCAGAAACTATTTCAAGTTGCGCACTCTTCTGAGCGGTGGCGATGGGATGAAGACATGAAGCCGTTACTGACTTGTACACATGTGAAGCGCTCCATGTTCTATCAAAGTAATGCGAGGCAGACCATGCTGTCGACCTGTTTTAGCACTCTCATTTCGCATTTTTGCAAGTTTCTGCCACAAATGTAATATAAAGACGAGCGGAAATGAATGTTTAAATATTTGAAATGACCGGATCAAAAACAAGCATACCTTAAGGAAGAGACGACCCCAGCCGGCTTTATTGTCAACGACGCGATTCTGCAACTGCATCGATTTGCTGATATTATACGACGGATAACAACCACCAACATTCATGTAGAACTTCTGCACAATTTCGATTCGTTTGCAAGTTGGGTAAGCACAGGTCAACGACTTGAACAGAGACCCTAAACGATACACAATTAGAATCTGTTGCGCAATGAGCATTATGATTAATCACGCACACGTATGTATATTGCGCATCATAACAGTTGACAGACGTTGCTGTATGCCACATGTTAAACAAAAAATCAATAACTTCAGATAAATTGCGTGCTACCAGCGTGAATTTTGAACATTGCATTAGGAATGGCTCTCACGTCACAAAGCGCAAGATACATTATTTCGTAACCCCTCATACACTCTAATGAGCGCGTGAAAATATTAATGGAAACAGCAAAGGAGCGAACCCCAGTTGGTGAAGGAATCACGGGCGGTATACTTGTCGGCGTCGACGATGTCAGCCTTGGTTTCCTTTGAGAAGCGTCTGCGCCCTTCGCCTAATGAGACGTAGGCGAGAAGAAGTTCGCGCACCCTGTGCGACGTTAACGACAGCGTGACTAGCGTTCGGACTAAAATTTCAACAACTTTATCGATATATTTTTGCACACACTTGTCGTTGCGCTTGTGCCATCATTCTATGACGTATCCCACGTTTTTGAATAGTGCATCTTGTCTACGTAAGCCTAAGCAGCTCCACCCTATCAATGTCTCAAGTGTAAAAGCCCTGTCAAATATTGAGCCACACAAATCCTATCAATGCTGCCAGCATCACTCGCGATACTCATACAGAAAATAAAACTGACGGTTCAACTCGCCTACCTTTGTTAGTTGTTATCTCAGACACATAATAATACTCTATTCGAGCAAAGAAACAGCCAGCATGCAGTGACCTTCAAAAAGTCTTACTTTCGGTCTGGCCGAAAAAGTACACGACCATTTCGGGTGGAAGACGAGAGAATGCGCCGATATCAGACGGCTTATCAGGAAGAATCAAGGAATGGACGGCTGCCGTCGCTTTTCCATTTTGCTGCAATTTGTTGCCAGCTCGCTTCCTGGGTGTCGTCGTCGTCGCCGCAATGCGCGCTAAAGAAAGTATGAATTGCAATAAGTCGACACCTGAATTTCCATCTTACCAACCATTAATTGGAGTGCCTTTCAAGCAGAAAAGAGGTCAAATATGATATAAATCTTTCGAAAAACATACGATCGACGTTCTCTTTGTCATAAGTACTTGGCACAGACTGATCCGGATGATCGTCAGTGATGCGGGCGTCCGTCTTCAACCGTTTGCCCAATCCGTCGATGACGTCGTCGTCTTCGTGCTCGCTCAATCGCTTGCGTACTGAGAAGTAACTGGTCACCTTTCTCACCTTTTTGTTCATTTTTGAAGCTGCGCAAAAACGGTCGGCAGCAAGAAAGAAAAAAAAGATTGGCCTAAAACTTTTTCCCCTCAAATATTTAAACCACTTCTCTTTTTTGCTTGCGCAACAGGCAATTAAAGCGCGCCTTTTATTTTCGTGCTTAGACCAAACGGTTTCGTCCAATCACGGTAATAAAATTTAATACGGTAACATCAAGCTTTTGCAGTATGACGTCTGATTGAGTTGGCAGTGTAAGGTGGGAAGTTCAAAATAACAAAATAATGCCTCTTATGGAACGTGTACATGCAAAGGCTTTCGAACATGATGTAGAATTGTTTGCGTTTTAACTGGAGAAAACAGAGAACGACTAATACTTTTATCATTGCAACATGAAGTGATCATAATTGAGTCAAAACGATTTTAAACGACAAAATCTGTTCAAAGACGTGAAAACTTAATTTGGCTGGTTCCCGATAAGCTGCAATTATCCGAGTTCTCCTGTATAACAAACATAACATTACAAACTTTAACAACAGGAATAAGAGCATCGAAATCAATTTAAATCGCTTAAATCGCTTTGATCAGAAAATCGTCAAAAACTGTGTGACCAACCGAGCTAAACATAACGAAAGGTGCGGACTACCGTAGGTGGACCTCATTCCGGTCACTTTTAGGGAATATTCACGATTACGTAAAAATTAAAGTTTCTGGTAGAAAATTAGTGATAGGAAGTGATTACTAGAGTATTAAGGAGTATATATACGAAATTTCACGTCAAACGGACAACTATGCGCGAAGATATACGCTGCGAAAGACGCGCACCCACGCCGTTTAACGGCGAAAAGGTGAACCTCATTCCGGTCACTTTGCTCTTTGACAGCCTCTCAGAAATTTCTAATTCATCCAAAATATTCGTTCATTATACCAAATGATAGCTGGTGAAAAGTAGATTTTAATGATATATCAAGCTTTAATTGAAACTGATTTGTTGAAAAATTATAATCAAAAGAAATTTAGCTCTATTTCCCGCGGGAAAAAATTGGTGCGAAATTTGTGTGTGCTCGAATCGGCCACCATATTTTTTGTTACAGAATATGAATCTAATAAAGTTTGTAACCAAAAGAAAGCTCTTTATTCAGGCTTTCCAGTGATATAATGTTCGTTCAATTCCGTTTAGTTTTAGTAGTTTAATTAGTCAATCTTATCAAAGTGACCGGAATGAGGGCCCGACCGGAATGAGGTCCACCGACGGTATAACGCAAATTTTACTACATGCAACTACCGTATCTTTATTCCGCTTGATGTACCATGTAATTCTGTTGTGTGGCGAATTTATAACGCAATGTTTAGCTCGGTTGGTCCAAGCATCTCTCACTAGTCCTGATTTTAATTTCCACTAATGTAACTCTCGCTAGTCCCGATTCGCGCACCCAACTGCTGGCGGTTGAGCAATATCTAGCGCGATGCTCATATCTTCTGTCAGACACTAACATCGTCGATAATAAGAGCCGAAAGGCTGCCCGTACTATGTGTAAGAAGCACACTCGATTAGGTTCATCTTTATCTCAACATACACATTTTACATGTTAAGGTTTTTGACATGGAGAGACAAATGGCACTGAGGTCAGTCAAATGGCGTCGTTCATTTAGACTGTAATGACCTACGCAGCAGTCGCTGGCGTCGCAGCGGTCGCCGGAGTGGCGGCAGTGGCAGCTGTCGCAGGAGTGGCAGCAGTGGCAGCACGTCTTTTGCGCCCAGCTACAGCCGCAGGAGTAGCAGCAGTCGCTGGAGTGGCGGCAGTTGCGGCAGTAGCTTTAGTTGCAGTAGTCGCAGCAGTAGCAGCTGTCGCTTTAGTCGCTGGAGTCGCAGCAGTCGCGGCAGTCGCCGGTGTTGCGGCAGTAGCTTTGGTAGCAGTAGTCGCAGGGGTGGCAGCAGTCGCGGCAGTCGCTTTAGTCGCAGGAGTTGCAGGGGTGGCTGCAGTCGCAGCAGAAGGAGAATTTTCGATTAAACCTTGACGTCTTCCAGCTACAGCCGCCGGAGTGGCGGCNGGTGTTGCGGCAGTAGCTTTGGTAGCAGTAGTCGCAGGGGTGGCAGCAGTCGCGGCAGTCGCTTTAGTCGCAGGAGTTGCAGCAGTAGCGGCAGTGGCCGGAGTCGCAGCAGTCGCACGAGTTGCAAAAGGCGCAGACGGAGAATTTTCGATCAAACCTTGACGTCTTCCAGCTACAGCCGCCGGAGTGGCAGCAGTGGCAGCAGTTGCCGCAGTGGCGGCAGTGGCAGCTGTCGCCGGGGTGGCTGCAGTCGCAGCACGTCTCTTACGTCCAGCTACAGTCGCAGGTGTCGCAGCAGTTGCTGGAGTGGCAGCAGTCGCAGCAGTCGCCGGAGTCGCTGCAGTCGCAGGTTTCGCAAGAACAGCACTGGCGCTGATGGCAACAATGACCACAAGCAGCACAAACATTTTCGCGCTCATCATGATTAATCTTGACGATTGATAGGGGGAAGTAACAGGGAACGATGACGTTTAGAGCGAACAGTTGAGCTGGAATCGGAAGGCGGGTTGTAGTAGACGAAAGCCAGTTGGTTACAATGAACTCAATGTGACTCGTTTATATAGAGACTCGGGTCTCATAGACCATTCCATTCAGATTATGATAATCCTCAAGTTGACAGTGCGTAACGCTAATATTGTTCACTTCGTCACTTTTCGATTGCACATGGGCGCGCACATCAAGATTTCAGTAAATCAACCAGAAAATATTATCCAATAAGCTACTGTTGAAGCTTAAATAAAGCCTTTTGTGTGCCTGGGTCCAAATAACGATAGTCTGCACAACTTTCCAGTTTCTATAAGCCGGAACATACTTCCACCGCACGGCGCTATGTATGTTCCAGCTTTAAATAAGTCTCTTGTTGATGGTTCGTTCATGAAGTGACGCCTGTTGATATTGCCATTTGAACCGTTGAATCAGGATTATAACAGGTTTTTAGCTGACTCCTATGACGTTACCCTGAATTGAGTATGTGCCTTTTTTACTTTGGTAAGGACACTTTTTAATTCAAAGAGTACACTCTCTCTATTGATATGACTTGAAAAATGTCTTATTTTATTTATTAAATTGTCTTATTTAAATTAAAAAGTGCACAAATTTGATTGATACAGTAAAAATGATACTAAATTGTTCCATCTTTTTTTCACTTATTTTTCAGTTAGTTCAAATGCGTATAACTCCTTCAAAAAAGCAAGCAATTTGAGTGCGTTTTTTTGTTCGAAAGATCAGCTTCTAACTTCCTTTTCATTATTTTAATCTTTAAAATTGGTCGATTGTTCGTCATTTTATGTTATCGGGTCGACAATTCACTTTTCAGGGTTTTAATGGAACACGTTCAATGACAAAGAACTCCCGTAAAATGCAACCAAATTTAGTGCGGTTTATTGCATGTTGTAGAGCTTTAATTAACTTAGATTTCCTTTCTTTAATCATAAAAATCCGATCATAACTACTCATTTGAAGAACTTTCTACGGAAAGACACAATTTCGCATGTTTGCGCGTTCCTCGCAGGTTTCTCGCACAATTAGGTCGGCGTGCGATTAAAAAGGCGCGAGGAACGCACAAACATGCGAAATTGTGTCTTTCCGTAGAAAGTTCTTCAAATGAGTAGTTATGATCGGATTTTTCACGGAGTGCAGCAAGGATTCATTGAGTATTAGAGGATTAAAGAAAGAAAATTCTTTCTTCAGTGCTTCGACTTGTGCCGTGAGCTTCAGTGAAATAAATGGGCGCATACCCAAGAGAGACGCAATTCCATATATGAAAGCAGTTTCGTAAATTTGGTTGCCGAGTCCACCTTTCATCTTCACTGTGAATAAATCTGAAGTAATAAAGCATTCAGAATACGGTTTTGGCGTCGGAGTACTCTTGTGCAGAAAACCAAACGCAACCGTGGAATAGTCAGTGAAGGTATAAACGATTTCTTCGTAACGATGATAGAGCAGGAAGGTAAGACAAATAGACAGAGTTATGGTAAAGAGCATCTTTTTTGATATTGTCCGCCCATTTATGCGGGTCATTTCTCATTCAGTTTTCACAGATTTTACTAGTCCCTTTTGGTGCGTCTTGTTGGATCGAACCTTCCATGTCGGAGCTAGGATGAGCCAATGAAATAAGAGTAGGTCGATAGATTCACTAAGCTGAAATGTGCACTGAGCTGAGACATTCAGAATGTCACGTTAGGCTAACTAGTAACAAGCACTATCGCAGGATGAGGTTAATTGCATCGCTTTTCAAGTGACCAAGCGATGAAAGGTCCATTTCTGTGATCAACGCTATACATCACAGCGTACTATTTCTCATTCTCTCTTAAGATGTCACTGTGCACATTCAAACAGATATAGCGATAATTAACACACCTCACTTTTGCAATTATTTGTTATTTTCTACGAAATTCAGTAGTATACTCTTCTGTTAATATCAAAGCATATACTTAAATAACGGAAGAACAACCACTATGTTCAATGTAATAGTATAAGGTCTTTGTAAAAGTTTCTTTTTATTGTAGTAAGACACGTTTGATGACAAATAACTCTGGTAATACGCGACCAGAATTAATTTTTTTCCACTGAGAGAGCAAATTCTAACTTAGATTTACTTATTATATTTTTAAAAACTGATACATTTTTCTTCATTCTATGTTATTGAGGAGGCAAGTACCTTATCAGCGTTCTGAATGGAGCATATTCGAAGACAAATGAATCTGGTACTGTGCAACCAAATTCAATGTCGACAAGTTAAATCAGTAATACAACGAGACAGCGCTGTCTGCAGCACGTAAAAACCGATATCCGCGTTTTGTGCTAAAATTTACTAAAGCTTTATAAGCCCCTCGCCATGACTATGCAACAGATAAAATTTGGGACAAAGGCGCGAATCGGCCTGAATAATCTATAAGCTGGTGGATCGCAGTGGTAAAGGAGGTTATTTTTTGGTCGAATCGTAGACTCTTTATGGAAGCTGTATTGACTGACATTGTTTATTTGCTTATTTCAAAACCACAATTATTTCAATTTTGTACACGGCAGTGCAGTTCTTAGAGACAAATCTCACAAAGAAAGCGATCGCAGAGACAGCGTACCAAGCCGACTATCGGAAGTAGAAGAAGTGTATTTCGACGACCACATAATTTGCTTCTGCATTCATTGGTGCAGTATTTTCATTTTCTACGACAGTATAAATTGCTTGCGGATGACGTGATTTACACTTGGACGTCTGCTTTGAATGGTTTGCACCTTCATAGTTCTAAACCTGCGATGCGTCCATGTTCTAAGCTAAACTTTCTTTAGGGAGCATTTTAGGTACTCAGCGTTATATATCTTTTTCATAAAACTTTATCACAAGTTCGTAGCAGGTACATGTTTTCCTGCACTATTTTTGATATCTATGGTAACAGACGTTCAGAGGTTGTTATGTCACCTTCGTCAAAAGAATGGCGACTTTGATCGCAAAGAAAGTAATAAGCGCAGGAAATTACTTCGGCTAGCAAGATCTTACGAATGTTCATACTCTTTTCCCTATTTTCCATTCATTCAGGCTCTGAATTTCCGTCTGATGCTTATATGGCGGAGAATGCATTCATCATGGTTTGAATAGAAATTAAATTTCATTGTCTACCTCGAAAATGAATTAACTTAAATGGCATGATCCAAGGAAGTTCAGCACACTGCTAGGGCACCTATTGGAAACGGTTCATTATCAGCGGTCGTAATATTGTTCAAGCTTTGAATATGGTTGAAGTTGACTTGACAACGATTTCGCAGTTCATCCAAGGAATAGGTTTGTACACTCTATTTATCGTTTAGAGAGACTTTCAAGGATTGCTTCTGCTTAGAAAACGAATGAGTAAAGCATTTATTCTAAAGAGAACAGTGCGACGAGACTTAGGAACTAGCTCTAAATATTAAGCAAAGATCAGTCCATTCTAGAGATGGAAGTGGGCTGCTCCGTCTTTCTATTCCCTCCGGATTGCGCAGAGCGTATAAAACATGATTAATCTTAACTTTCTTTGCTTTGTTCAGTCAGCCATCACAAAATATTTTTGAAAAGTTGCTACCCTCTCTGATTGTGTTTTCTCAGTACAATAGTTTTAGTAAAACGTCCATTTTGTCAACTTCTCCAACGGTTAGCCAGGATACTACGTTCTTTTAATGCGTCATTCTTATCTGTGATAGATAATTTGCTCATGGCTGCAGTATTTTCGGATAGTCTGAGATATTCTCGCAGTTTTTCCGTCTGCATAAATTGTTCAGAATTTCATATCATTTCTATTTAAATTTAGCCCTTTTAACACATTGACGACAATGCACGTTTTTCGTTTTTTGGCACGTGAGACATTATCGATTTTTTCTTTTCTCGGCATACGACCCACCGGTGGGTCGTATTGTCGTCAATGTGTTAAAATTTATTTTGACGCGCATCTTTAACTCTGTACCACTTGTCTAAACGTCCATTACTGAATTTGGGAGCAAACTGCGGCTACCCAGTCTAAACTCCAGTATTAATGATCTGAACCTTAACAGCGTTATATTCTTTTAGCTCCATAAACTGTGCTTCAAGCCTGAGACTGAACGTTTTTGAATTCTGATGTAAAGTTTACTGTTTGAATTATGAATGATATTAACCATTTCTACCTTGATACGGACACTTTTCCAATCAAAATGGACGCGTTCAATAAGCTTAACAGAAAAGCGCCCGCTTTGACTTGAAAAATGTCTAATTTTATTCATAACTGTCTTTTGCGATTTAAAAAGTACACAATTTCCATCAATACATAAGAATAATTTTACGATAATCTGATTAAGGCGTCCAAACTGACACTATTGCAGCAATCTCATTCACCAACGGTTTACTACTGCTGACAATTTTGAGCAAGAGTTCGCTGCGGAAACGCAAGGAGATGCTGATAATCGCAGGGTTGGCAGGCGCTGATTTCCTCTACGGACTCGGCTCCTTTCCGATTAGCACGTACCGTTTAGTCATAACGGCTCTGAGTCTGCAGAAAGAACCAATGACCGCTTGGGATTGTGTGCGTCTATCCCCAATATTCCTCAGCTATTTGACGGGTTTGATGATAAGCGTGATGAATTTGTTAGTGAGCATTGATCGGTACTTGGCTGTTGTACGTCCGATTCAGTACCGTGCCTTGGATGTTCGTTACGCACATCGAATGCTCGGTGGCGCTGCTGTCTTTGCTCTGCTGTCATTTGTCTTATTACTCTCTTCGAGTTATTTCGGCCTTGAGCGGGTGTATGATTTCGATCGCCTCTGCACTAGGAGCCCTTTTCCGCGTTTCTTCATGGTTTACCAATGTTCGCTTACAGCCCTACTTGGCTGCATAACTGTAGCGATATACGTAGGTGTCTATTTCGCCTACCGCGCGAATGCTAAAAAGACGCATGTTCAACAAACTACCGCCGTTGGTATGAAGTCGGCGGCCAATCAGTCGGACGCTCAGAGCCGTTTGACCACTACTTTAGGAATCATTACATTTTTCACTACATTTTTGTTTGTTATTCCTAATACTTGGTATGCGATTGCGTTTGCAATGAATTTTTCGTATCCATTGGAGTTACTCACGGTGATTCGAACTCATTCGATTGCTAGCATCGCTGTTTATGTTTTCCGGCAGAAGGAAATTAGAATAGGAATGTGGCATTCGCTTACTTGCAGAAAAATCTGTTGCACAATTGCACCTTGTTGTCATTCAACCGCGATTGGTATGTCTACTGGCGCCAGTTCCGCCCCTGGGTTACCAATGACGCGCAGACAGTAAATCTGGTGATATTATGTCTTCTTTTTCTTGGCATAATAGATATACAAATTGGAAGAATTTCTGTTTGATTGCAATCACCAGGCGCCTTTTTCATGGAACTGTTGAGATTAAAGGAAATAAATTTCAATCCTGCCTTGTCGTCATCATGTTATAATACCTACACTGCATAAATTGCTCTAAAAGTGTCAGCAAATGCGCGAATAAGAACATCGCATTCTCGAACTAATGTGCTCAAACTTGAGAGTGAAAACAAGTATTAAAGCAGTTGCTGCAGCATCGATTGGAAATTTCGGGGCCGCTAAGGTTGTGAGGGACTGGCTTTGCACTTATGATAGACCAAATTGGAGCGATCTGATGAAAGGCTTGGCTGGAGCTCAGTTGCACGAAATTCTAATTCGTTTGATTGCGCAGTATTTGACAATGCGCTATTCGGGTTAAACTTGCTCTCATAATGTGTAGGTGGAAAATGTCGTAGAGAAATGAGCACACACTTGTTCGCAGTAAACCTGCCCAACTTCAACTCGATCAAGGTAGGAATGGTTGACAGCTTTCTTTCCTATTGCATTGCGTGATTACGCGAAAAGTTTGCAGTCAAAAACATCGGAGGCTATATTTTGTTCGCTCTACCAATTATCACCGAAAACGCTCACAGATTTCCTGTAGAATAAAGACAAAAATCACATGAAATAATCAACTGGAATTGATTAGCGCGAGTTTTTAAACGATTACAGTAACTTAAATCCTCAATAGTCATGTGCATGTAAATTAAACCGCTGTAGCAATATATCAACTCTGTACAACATCTCAGAGTTTTTACTTGAAGTAATATGTCTGTTAATATTGTTGTTTCATTCTGTAACTGTAGCGGGCACCCCTTCATCATACGAAGGCTTCTTTTTCGTACACACCAATCGATGACAAATCATCACCAATCGCAACTCTTTTACATCTTCTTGTCTTGTACTATTCGCGGTATGTATGGTAACAGACACCCCCAAAAACATCACGCGAGCCTTGTCAAAAGAATGGCTACTTTGTTCGCCGAGAAAGCAATAAGCGCAGTTAATTACTTCGGCCAGCTAGATCTCACGAGTATTCGTGTCCTTTTCTTCCTTTCATTTAGCCCATTCAGGCCTTTAACTTCTCTCTGACACAAAAATTGCCGAGAATGTATTCATCACAGTTTGAATAGAACCAAGTTTCATTGTCTGCCCTAAAAATGAATTTAATTCAGACGACATGATCCAAGCAGGTTTAGCACGCTACTAGTGCGGCTTTCAGAAACGGTTCGTTCTCTACGAACATTATTTTGTTCAAGCGTTGAACATGGCTGAACTAGACTTGACAACGACTTTCCAGGTCATCCAAGGAATAGGTTTGTAAGCTCTATTTGTTCTTTAGAGAGGCCCTTAAGGATTGCTTCAGCTTATAAAGTGATATTACTTTCGGACCTCCTGGGTATTCTCATAGATGTTTCGAGTGAATGGGCGGGTTTCATATCGCGTACTTTAACTAAAGTCGGACTTTACGCAATGATAAAGGATAGGCGTAAAGTACGACTTTAGCTAAAGTACGCGATGTGAAACCGGCCCAATATCTACTTGTCTACAGATCCAAAACGACAAAAGAGAGAAAAATTCCGACTATTGAATCTAAAATTCTCCTATTTTCGATCTGAAGTTACCAGTGTTATTTCTGCATAACTGCATAAACTGTGCTTTATATCTAAATTGAAAAACATTCAGTTTGATGCTGGAAGTATCCTATATAAAGTGTACAGTATTTAATGGCATGTTCGCTTTAATAAAGTTGCTTTCCAAATCAAATTGGATGCTTTTTCAAAAACGTTGGCAGAAAAGCGTTCACTTTGATTTGAAAACTGTCTTATTTAAATTAAAAGGGCACAATTTTGATTAAAACAGTAAAAATGATACATGAGATATTTGGTTAAGTCGTCCAAACTGACACTATTGCAGCAATCTCATTCACCAACGGTTTACTTCTGCTGACAATTTTGAGCAAGAGCTCGCTGCGAACACGTAAGGAGATGCTGATAATCGCTGGGTTGGCGGGCGCTGATTTCCTCTATGGACTCAGCACCTTTCTAGTTATCACATACCGTTTAGTCATAACGGCTCTGAATCTACAGAATGAATCGGTGACTGCCTGGGATTGTATGTTTCTCCCTCCAATATTCCTCATTTATCTGGCGAGTGTGATGATTAGCGTGATGAATCTGTTAGTGAGCATTGATCGGTACTTGGCTGTTTTACGTCCAGTTCAGTACCGTCTCTTGGACGTCCGTTACGCGTATCGAATGCTCGGTGGAGCTGCCATCTTTGCTCTGCTGTCATCTGTCTTCTTACTCTCTTCAAATTATTTTGGTCTCGAGCGAGTGTATAATTTGAACCGCCTCTGCACTGGGATCCCTTTCCCACATTTCTACATGGTTTATCATTGTTTGATTATAGCCCTAATTGGATGCATAAGTGTAGTGATCTACATCGGTGTCTTATTCGCCTACCGCGCGATTGTTAAAAAGACGCACGTTCAACAAAACACCGCCGTTGGTATAAAGTCGACGACCAGTCACTCGGACGCTCAGAGTCGTTTGACCACTACTTTAGGAATCATTATGTTCTTCACTACATTTTTGTTTGTTCTTCCTAATACTTGGTTAGCGATTGCGTTTGTAATGAATCTTTCGACTCCAGTGTGGTTACTCACGTTGATTCAAACTCATTCCATTGTTAGCATCGCTATTTATGTGTCCCGACAGAAGGAAATTAGAACGGGAATGAGGCATCTGCTCACTTGTTTTTTTATTGCCATAATTGATGTACAAATTTGATGAATATTTGTTTGATTGAAGTCGTCAGATGCCTATTTCATGAACTTGTCGAGGTTTGAAGAAATGAATCTCAATTCTGCTTTGTCGTCGTCGCATTGTCATATGGGAAACTAATACTAAGGTGGAATAGACAGGTCCTCAGTTTCTTTATTTTTACCGATTAGAAGTTTGATGAAACAGGCCGCAGAGCTTAATACTACTGATTGAAGAAGAATTTCAGTTGAATGAAAGATAACTATACAGAGCATATCATGAATTGAACAGTTCAGTTTTTTACCAAAGTTTGTCAAACTGATTGTGTAATAGTTTTGGGTTGTGAGGCATCACGCCCTCACCATAGCCTCCTATCGATACCCTTCTCTGGACGGAGACATTCGTTATTTAGTCTACTGATTTTGATTATTGTCGATTCAAAAATAGAATTGAATCGAACGCTGCATTTGTTGAATTGTAAATTTACTTAGCAGCTCTGTTTGATTCAACCCACCAGAAGAATCTATTATGTTTTTATTTAATAATCCTTCATTTTCAGCATTTCGTTCAAAATTAGCGGATTTTCCTGAGCTTGGGCTCAATCGATAGCCCTTGGCCTAAAGATTCTTAGAGCAGAGTTCCGTTTGAATCGGTTTTGGGGGACGGCTACAGTAAACCAAAAGCCTAACTGAAGAGCACATTTTTATGGGTCGACTTTGACCCCTTGTCACTCAATTGCCATCAATCGGAGCGACTTCAAACTTGGCAAGACTCTTCTGAAGGAACCTCCGAATGTTTTGCAACATTGAGTTTGAATTTATAAGGAAAAGATTAAAGCGAGCACTTTCGAGCACTTTTAACAGTCATTTTATCTTGAGAATGTCATGAGGAGCAAAATTAGGCACAACTCGATATTTTTCGCCATATCGAAATTTCATTCCACGACTACTCAGGAGGTAAAAAATGAGATCCATGAAATTGCAAAGTATTTTGGGAATACAAACTTGGCATGCCCTAGTATCAGAAAGTGAAATGATTTTGTTCATAGCTTCTTCCATTGCCGAGATCTGAAGTCTCAAAGTAGAGCAATTTTTTTGAATATCTCATGATACGATCGTGCCCCTAAACAAATCAGTGTTGCAAAACATTCGGAGGGTCCTTCAGAAGAGTCTTGCTAAGTTTGAAGTCGCTCCAATAGGTGGGAATTGAGTGACAAGGGGTCAAAGTCGACCCATAAAAAGGTGCTCTTCAGTTAGGCTTTTGGTTTACTGTAGTCGTCCCCCAAAACCAATTCAAACGGAACTCTGCCCTAAGAATTTTTAGGCCATGGGCTATCGATTGAGTCCAAGCTCAGGAAAATCCGCTAATTTTGAACGAAATGGGAATCAAAGACAGTTTTTTGAGCCTCCCTGTATATCCTACCGGACCCAATGCTTCGTATTGTTGGTTGTCGGTGTTGCGGTGATAATGCTCTTCTTCCAACCGAACGGCTGGTTAAAACTTCCTCGTCGCTCATTAACTCTTTAATTGTTCTCTGACTAAATCCATTCGATACTCGCCTTTTTGCCCTTCCACCCATCGTTCAAGTGTCACTAGCTGTCTTATGTATCTCTATCAATGACATTGCTGCATAAATGACTATCCGATCAATGCTGTTCACTGTCGCACTCGTCATTTCGATCTTCATCGACGCTTTCGAAGTAGAGTACTGCTATTCTGGGGGTGGAATGGGCAGCCAGGAACCGCTTAACCTGTCCCGTTTATCCTAAGAATTGAAACGAAGCCCTCGCTTTAATAACGATTTACTCGTCTGTGAGCGTTGAAGCTAAGTCACGTAATGCTGATGATAGGATTCTGTTGCTTCTTATATGGTAATAATGAAGATATCGAACACTCATTTTTCGAGCCACAAAATCGAAATAAGAAAGGCATTATCCATATGAATTGAAGCACGCACGCTCCCTTTCATTAAAGATAGTCTTAAAATAAGATCCATTGAAATGTAGTGCGGATGACCGTAGCGACCAGTTGCAGGCAGTATTTTGAAAAGATGTTCATCTTAAAGACATGTGAAAAGTGCTAAAAAACACAAATTAGTTTGGCCACTTTTGTCCCTTCTACGTGCACTGAGCAAGGAATGTTGACCGTTTTCAAGTAATAATTGCGATTAAATATAGAATTCAAAGCCCAAATAGTAACGCTTTGAAGCCTACTTTCGAGAACAGATTGCACGAAGGAGAGTTTTTATGCCATTTTCTCATTTTCCAAACTTTGATCTTCGAATTCAGACAGACCACCCATGTTGACACTGTTATTTGCCACTGCATTCAATGGTCGAAATTTATAAAATGACTTTCTGGAGTAAAATCGCGTTTGCTTTGGATAGCCCAGATATAGGCTCACCTGGAAAACCGAAAATTGCCCAGAAAACTTTGTAAAATTCCGCCATTAACTTCACTCAAAATTTGTTGCTGCATTCCGTGCTGGGTTCTTAACTTTCCGAAATGCTTCTGAACGCTTCTTTGGTGTCCTCTGATGTTATGTGATCGGTGTGCTATATTGTTGGACGTTTGACTGTTGTTAGGCGGATGAAGTGATCTGATGGTTTGTGCTCTGCTCTGTGGTCTCCTTGCTGTCATCAACCAATTCTTAGTGCCAATCCATTGCTTTTGTTGTTGTCGAGTACTTCTCCAAATTCAATTTCTTTCATTTCAACCTGTATTCGCTGTTTCGAAACACAATGACATGGTGCTGTTTACTTGCTTGCCTATCGCTCAACTTTTCTTCCACATTCATGTGTTGATGTGCTTCGTTCACTATTTCAATAAATTCTTCAAAGCCATCGAAATGTTTCCATTTTGGATTAGATTCATTAAACGGTCAGCGACTCTAATTTCTTCGATCAGTTTTTCTGTGACGGCCACCGCCTGTTTCGCACAGGCGCTACGTTTCAGCCCCAAACTGAAACTGCCCGATAATGATAATGCCACTGCCGTGTCAAGATGACAAACCGGACAAGATTAGAGGGATATTAACTTCAGTTAATGTTTCTCTCGCTAGACCCAATTTGGGCACCCAACTGCTGGCGGTTGAGCAATATCAAGCGCGCTGCTCATATCTTCTGTCAGACACTGACATCGTCGATAATAAGAGCTGAAAGGCTGCCCGTACTATGTGTAAGAAGTTCACTCGTTTAGGTTCATCTTTATATCAGCATACACGTTTTATATGTTTTGGTTTTTAACATGGAGAGACAAATGGCACTGAGGTCAGTCAAGTAGCATCGTTCGTTTAGGGCGCAGGAGTCGCAGCAGTCGCTGGCGTCGCAGCGGTCGCCGGAGTAGCGGCAGTGGCAGCTGTGGCAGCACGTCTCTTGCGCCCAGCTACAGCCGCAGCAGTAGCAGCAGTCGCTGGAGTGGCGGCAGTTGCGGCAGTAGCTTTAGTGGCAGTAGTCGCAGCAGTAGCAGCTGTCGCTGGAGTCGCAGCAGTCGCGGCAGTTGCTTTTGTCGCCGGAGTTGCGGCAGTAGCTTTGGTAGCAGTAGTCGCAGGGGTGGCAGCAGTCGCGGCAGTCGCTTTTGTCGCCGGAGTCGCAGCAGTCGCGGCAGTAGCGGCAGTCGCCGGAGTCGCACGAGTAGCAAAAGGCGCAGAAGGAGAATTTTCGATTAAACCTTGACGTCTTCCAGCTACAGCCGCCGGAGTGGCAGCAGTGGCAGCAGTCGCCGGAGTGGCGGCAGTGGCAGCTGTGGCCGGGGTGGCAGCAGTCGCAGCACGTTTCTTACGTCCAGCTACAGTCGCAGGTGTCGCAGCAGTTGCTGGAGTCGCGGCAGTCGCAGCAGTCGCCGGAGTCGCTGCAGTCGCAGGTTTCGCAAGAACAGCGCTGGCGCTGATGGCAACAATGACCACAAGCAGCACAAACATTTTTGCGCTCGTCATGATTAATCTTGACGATTGGTGGGGGGAAGTAACAGGGAACGATGACGTTTAGAGCGAACAGTTGATCTGGAATCGGAAGGCGGGTTGTAGTAGACGAAAGCCAGTTGGTTACAATGAACTCAATGTGACTCGTTTATATAGAGACTCGGGTCTCATAGACCATTCCATTCAGATTATGATAATCCTCAAGTTGACAGTGCGTAACGCTAATATTGTTCACTTCGTCACTTTTCGATTGTACACGGGCGCGCATATCTAGATTTCAGTCAACCAACCAGAAAATATTATCCAATAAACAACTGTTGAAGCTTAAATAAAGCCTGTTGTGCGCTTAGGTCGATATAACGATAGTCTGCACAACTTTCCAGTTTCTATAAGCCGGAACATACTTCCGCCGCACGGCGCTATGTATGTTCCAGCTTTAAATAAGTCCGCTGTTGATGGTTCGTTCACGAAGTGACGCCAGTCGAAATTGCCATTTGAACTATTGAGCCTGGATTATTACAGGTTTTTGACTGGCTCCTATGACGTTACCCTGAATTGAGTATGTGCTTTTTTTACTTTGATAAGGACACTTTTCAATTCAAATATTACGTTTTCCCTATCGATATGACTTGAAAAATGCTCCTTTTTCATTTGAAAAGTATTTTTTGTATTAGAAAATATTCTTCTGAAATGAGAAATGGTATATCTTGATTACTCCAACACTGCGCAAATTACTGAAGTTTCGCTTACCTTGCCGTTGTCCAACTGTCGCTATAGTTTCTGACAGAAACATCAATCTAGTCCCGTTTGCTATAGTTCTTATATAATTGCTAATCGCGGATGAGACTGACGCAGTAGTAACTGCGACTGTGCTCTATTGCATTGTAGATCGTGAATCACGTGTACATTTACTCGCACATCTCGTGATAATTGCGGTTGGAATTTACATAATCCAACCCTAACTTTTTATTTGACTACTGAAGTTTACTTGATCAATGGCTGTGATCCAGACTATTGATGAGCTCGCTTTTATTAGTCTTCACGTTCTCTTTCTTACAAGTCGATTCTGAGAAAGTCATTTCACCTTTGTGCTAATGTAAGCGGCAAGTAACTCTACCTATCTTGACTCACCCACAGCGTTTCGATTGCACAAGATTTCATCTAACGAATGTATTTTGCTGACCAGCAGAACGCACAAAGATGAAAAACAATATCATCGACACGGTAGAGCGCAAAATACTCTTGTTAAAGACAAGTGCCTCTAAGTAACAAATGAAATGAGAAGCGTTGAGAATACCCGCTATGACATGGAATTGTCATCAACAGCTTGTGTACACGTATAATACATTGCACTGTCCAGCGACAGAATCAAAAACAACTATTAAGGGAATCATTCAAAAATTCGAAATGAGCAAAATATATGAGCGATTGTAGTAATTCATCACTTATTCCTTCTTAGCTTCTTCGACAGGCTTAGTTTCTTCGGGCACCGGTTGAATGGGAATGGTGCGCACGGCCGGACCCTCGATGGCGTTCTTTGGCGCAGAGACAGTGAGAACACCTTCTTTTGAGAGATGGCTGACCACATTTTCAACATTCACTTCCTTGGGGAGAGCGTACTTGCGAATAAAGTGTCGTTGGATTTGACCATGTTCATCCGATTTTTCTTCATGTTTGCCTTCGATCACTAGCTGGCGGCCAGATGTTGTCACCTGAAAAGTTAATTTGTAGTACTCAAGAACTCTACACGATATAATGGTACTATGAATGATGTTTTCTTTACCCTATATTTACAATTCTAATTTTTTTAATAACTCTTTACAGTTCGCCCAAAAATCAGATATTAGCTTACCTTGATTTCATTGGGTGCAAAGTGCTGGACATCGATGGAGACAGCGAACTTGTCCTTTTCGTCCTGAACGCTGTCGACGGCTCCGGCAAGAGCGCTCTGGTTTCGATGGTAGGTGGTCCAATAGGGACGCTCATAACAGCGTTTCACATTCATCAGCGCATCGTTGAAGAAGCTGTCCAAGAGGCGCTCAGACGGAGAGGTGTGTCGGTGGCACGGGCGGGTAACAAGAAACATTTTCAGCTTCGAAATATCGTAAGAGAATGAAGCTCTCAATGACAAGCGGGAAGAAGGTTTGTGAGCGTTGGTCGGTTGTTGGATGGGACGCGCGGCCGCCTATTTATTCTCCCCGCGCGTCGCTTCGAGAACGTTCGCGAACCATCTGCCTCCGTAGTCGTCGTTGATTTCCACATCACAGCGCGAATATTCGCGAAATATCTGAAAGTATTGTGCTCTCTTGTATCAGTTCCAATCAATTGAAATTTTATTGAGGAAAGAACATTGTATTAATGCGACACTTGATGCATCTGCTTTTATGACGATATATTCATTACGACACCCACCGATATTTCATAGTTTCAAAGTTATCTGCCTGACCACGCAAAACTTTAAATATTAAGGTAGACTAAAAATAAATGATAATATGAAGAAACTAAAGAGTACAGGGTGCACTTGCTTTTACATGTTCTTGTAAAGTTGCGATTCATTGAGGAGTCATGCGCAAAAAAATAATCAAGAACGAACGCATTCGGATTTATTTCAAATTGATCATTATAACAACACGGTTCTTGTGCAACACGTGCCTTCTTTGCATCGATCGACAGTTCAAAGCTAATTATACAAATATATAAATACTTCATCATCGATTGCACTGAGGAAACTTGATTTTTCACTTGGATTCTCCGAAACGCAGTAGAATTACAACTATGCGTCATATAGTCGATGATAAAGACGACTTTGGAGTGTCACCTCGTGAGAGAAACATCAGCAGAGGAATTATTTAAAGTCGGAAGTAGGTTCCGGCCTGTAGGGACCGAAAAATTGACCAGATGATCAATAAGTCAAACCAGGCGCACAGCCGAATTTAGCTAAGCTTCAACAATTGTTTGTTGGGGAATATTTTCCGGCTGATTTACTGACGTCTAAATGCACGTCCATAGGCAATCAAAAAGTGACGAACAGCACAATATTAGCGTTGCGCGCGGCCAGTTCGAGGATTACCATTGTTTGATAGGCGGCAAACATAATCAGCTTTGAACAATCAATAAAACTCGAATCACTATAAAAGCGAACCGATGTGTGTTCATTGCAACCAACTGCCTTCAACTGCCTTTCGTCTACTACAACCGGCCTTCTGATTCCAGCTCAACTGTCGCTCTAAACGTCATCGTTCCCTGTACTTCCCCCATCAATCGTCAAGATAAATCATGACTAGCGCAAAGATGTTTATTCTGCTTGTGGTCATTGTTGCCATCAGCAGCAGTGCTGTTCTTGCGAAACCTGCGACTGCAGCGACTAAAGCTACTGCCGCGACTGCTGCCACTCCTGCAACCGCCGCTACTCCTGCGGCCGTAGCTGGACGCAAGAGACGTGCTGCGACTGCTGCAACTCCAGCGACTGCTGCGACTGCTGCCACTCCAGCGACTGCTGCCACTCCTGCAGCTACTGCATAGGTCTTTACAGCCTAAACGGACGATGCTGCTTGTCTGACTACAGTGCCAGTTGCATTTCCGTGTCTGAAAGGAAAACATGTCTAATTTAGATGTAGAAATAAAATTGAACTCAATCGAGTGCACTTCTTATGCATAATGCGAGCAGCCTTTCGACTTATTAAACCAAGACTGTCAATGGTTGACGGAAGAAATGAGCAGTGCGCTAGATATTGGTCAACCACCAGAATTTGGCTGCCACTATCAGGGCACTGAAGCTGCTCGCGTTGAAATGCTGGACAGTAAGAATTGTACAGGAACATCAGAATAAACGTTTACCTGAAAGTTCGCCTTATACTTGGCGATAGTTTCGTCGATAAGAATATACCACTGATGGTATTCGGAATGATAACTTATGCATCAACCAAATTACATGAACTTGTCCTTATTGGTTTTGCCCAGATTGATGATCAACTTTGTTGCAGCATCGCGAGCGCATGGTATAACGATTTCAAACAAGCGTGGAGAGTCTAGGGCTCTTAGCAAGGTTCTTTGCGGTAACCTTACATATTCCATCAGTGTGAATTTGACACCAAGAATATGATACTGGATTATGCTGATCAATTCACATCAAAGAGAAGCAATAGTTTTTGGAATCTCTTGCGGATTTGCCTACTACACTAAATTAATCATGCTCAAGCGAGCATTATGTTATTAATTAAGGACGAAGCTAGATCAAAGATGGAAAAGCACTAATAAAAAGGTGAAAGAAAACGTTAAGACCATTAAGCAGTATCACTGAACAAAATTGCACTCATAGTTATTTAACGTCTAGTTTTTAAATCGTGCTACTCGCGTAAATCTTTCCATGCTGACGGCGATAACCGATGGAATAGTCTCCGCAATTCAGGTAACCTTTTCTCGAGCTCGCCATATTTTTACATTTTGTTTATCGGACTGGAATATTGAAAAGTGAACTTTTTTAGAAATGTTTTACCACCATGCACGCACTCATTTATCTCAATATAAGCGCGTGATCGAGACTCTCAGTTACCATGGTTACCATAGAGTGTTCAGCGTTTTCGCAGCGTAAATTAAATTTCATGCAACAATCATTAAA